>MU383190.1:0-119250 GCA_022495125.1 Xylaria acuta | reverse complement strand
CGCTATAAAATAGTTTAATTAAATATATAGTATTAAAGTTATAACCTATAAAAATAACAATACGCTATAAAATAGTTTAATTAAATATATAGCAACAAAGTTATAATTTATAAAATAATAATATAATATAAAATAGTTTAATTAAATATATAACAATAAAGTTATAACCTATAAAAATAATAATATATTATAAAATAGTTTAATTAAATATATAACAATAAAGTAATAACTTATAAAAATATTAATACGCTATAAAATAGTTTAATTAAGTATATAATAATAAAGTTATAATTTATAAAAATAATAATACGTTATAAAATAGTTTAATTAAGTATATAGTAATAAAGTTATAATTTATAAAAATAATAATATATTACTAGCTATTTTTATTAAATATATAATAATAAAGTTATAACTTATAAAAATAATTATACGCTATAAAATAGTTTAATTAAATATATAGCAATAAAGTTATAACTTTTAAAAATAACAATATATTATCGACTATTTTTATTAAATATATAATAATAAAAATATACCTTGTAAAAATAATAATATAATACCAGCTATTTTTATTAAATATATAGCAGTAAAGTTATAATTTACAAAAATAATAATACGTTATCGGCTATTTTTATTAAATATATAGCAATAAAGTTATAACTTATAAAAATAACAACATATTACTAGCTATTTTAATTAAGTAAACTAATACAATAAAATTATAAGACGGGAAATTTTTTTTTTTTAACTAAGTTAAAAACTTAAACATATAATAATCCTTAACCCGAGGGCCTTATAAATTATACACTAGCCATTACATTTACACTTTACTATAGCTTTACTAAAGCAGCTTTACTTTATATACACTATACATATACTTAAGTAAATTTTATATAGCTAGTTTTTATTCCTTTTTTTATTTTTTTTTTATTTATAGATTTTTTGTACAATATAGCATATATTATAAAAGCCTTGTTTTTAAAAGTATGTTAAGTATAACATAACAGTTTATTATAACATAATAATAGTTATTATAAACTTAAGCTTAAGCTAATAGTAAATTATACTTTAGTTATAGTTAATATATACTTATTTTATATTTATTAATATATATAATAGATTATAAACGGACTATAGCTTTATTTTAGTTTTATAGCTTGTTAACGGTCTAGCAGATTATGTAGGGCGGGGTAGGGCGCGCTTTAGTTTACAGGACATAAAATTGTGGCTTTGCTCGGGTTCATATAACGTAAAACGGACTAGACCGGCGGTTTGCTGTGGCGCAATTGTGGCTGTTGCGAACCCGAGCTCGGGCTGGCGACGGATTGTACAAGGCCTGTTAGAACTAGTGCGGGTTATTGACACCTTTATTTCCCCCTTCTGGCCCTTGCTGATATCTGCCTGTTGCTTTTTAGAACATGCTCTATTATGTTAGCGGAATGGGTCGGGCGTCGAAAGGGAATTGACACAGAGATGTTGAAAGTCGCCCACTTCTTTGGGCTTGTCTCTTGAAGGCTACGCAGAAACTGAAAGGGGTCGGTCGGGCTGTCCAGCTTACCATTATAAGCCGCACATATGCAAGATCCTCGCCATCGTGAAAAGTCTGACATTCCTAAATATTTCCCGTTCCTAGTTTACAAGGTTGATTTTCTTAAACTGGACTCTATAGTACGGACTAAAACTAACCCAGTAACCGTTTTGCACACCGCGCGCAGACGCTTCTAGTGGCCCAAATTCGGCTTGTTACAATTGAACCTCTAGATCTCACTCAGCAACTACGTCAAGCTCTTTATAGTATCGGTAAATGCCGAGAGGAGAGTATGCCCATCGCCTATCACTGGTTAGGTAAGCCGCGATATTGGGTCTTACTTTGACGGCGTCGTAAAGTTGGAAGACTCGGTTAAACTTCCCCGATTTCTTGGCTAGCTCACAGGCCTTGGGGAACTGGAACATGGTGCCATCAAGACACTGCTTAAAGTTAGCAACTGGTTTTTTTCTTTTAGATGCCGATGACCATTTTACAAACAAGTTGACTACCATAGGGGTGTAGGGGGCACAAGCACATCAAAACACAACGAGATAGAAGAGATGATGAATAATGGAAGGAGACTGAATCGGGGAATGAAGAGATTGCGGTAGTAAAGAACCAGAAACAGAAAATCCGCACATGAAATAGCACCAGGTCTGCATAAGTCAAGACGCCCTTGTAGAGCCAAGGACCGTCGCCGCTCGCGTCGCCCTTGAGAACCTTTTCAAAGTAGCCCAAGTGCTTAGGTAGCCGGTCTTTGACCCACTCCTTCGACCTGCGAATGCTCTCCTCCTTCTGGTCCTCATAGTACAGCTCTTTCGCAATGGGGTGGTGGCAGTCGTGAACCTCGTTGCTGAGGCCATCGAGGACAGTGAGGGCAAGGGCATTGATCCAGTATACGTCGTTCTCCGTTCCCGAGGCGGAAAGGCCGAGCTTGGGGCCCAGGTACATGAGAATGTTGGGGGTCTGTGAAATAACGACGTCGCCGTGCTTCAGTATCGGAGGCGCAAAAGGGGGCGGGTTTATCTTGTCGCCGAGATTGGCCTCGCCCATCTGCGCGGCTACAATCTCCATGACGTTCTCCATGCGGGATGTGTCCGAGTAAGAGGCGCCGGCCTCCTCGAGAGCAAGACGCACATGCTCCCCACGGCCTGGCCCCCCTGGCCAGTAGATGAGTTGGTAGGCGACGGAAGAGTTCGATGTAGCCATGTTGGCTCCTATATTTCCAATGCTGGACACTCCTGTGCGGTGGAAGTGATGCACAATATGATTGATACCAGCACGGAGGATGGATATGGATTGCAGACAGAGGGAACAAGAGTGTTTGGCGTCGGGCAGCGGGAAGATGAAGGCCGGCGGGGAATTCGGGTAACACAGGCGATCCCCGATGTCTTCCATGTTGTGGTGTTTTTCTGCATCGCAGCCTGCCTACAGAGCACCGCCAATACCGACGTTTACCGTATAGTTCTACAGAGTACCGTCATTACAACCCTCCCCCTAGGCACCAAGGCCGGAGAGTTTTTCATCCTCTTACGTCAGTGCGAATCGTGAAAACGCCACGGTGTCCCTTGCATGTCGAGACATGGTTCCTATTCGACAAAGAGTCGAGTTGACATGTACATTTCGCTTTGCGGAAATGTGGCATGCAGGAAGCAAAGTTTACAATATGATCGACGTGATTGGGCTCGCTTATGTTATCTGCAGCAATAACACAGAGGAGGGGGAGGATGCTGAGCCACGCATTAATGCGACTCTATGCGGCTTATGTTGTTGCAGCCAAAGGCGATGCTAAAAGTGGCATGGTATAGCGTTTGATGTGCAATTATGTAGATGTAGGTACCTCCGAAATAGAGTACCAATGAGGTTCTTCTCGGATCTCAACAAAACAGAAGACCAGACATCAAGTGGCATTCCCGACAGGCGATAATGCAGCAGTATGGGGCATCCACCCCAATCTCCCTCGTACGCTGTTCTCCTCGTTCTCGCACCATCCTACCGGCAATCCTTCGAGCCTCGCGTAGTTGATGTGTGCTGTGATTCGCATTGGACCAGCTTTGACAGGGTATGTCCAACCATCTTATCAGCGCGCAAGACGAAGCAATCAAGACTTTATTGCGCCCGTCATCTCGAGTCCCCCTTGGACTCTCCTCTTGAATTCTCCGTCAGCAATTTCGTCACCTTATTCAACCTCTTCTCCCGGAACTAGCCCAACAGAAGATCTCTAGTATATCTTTATAGCCTCACTAACATCGCCACGGGGTATGTCGGGCATTCCCGATCTCAACGGCCCAGCTGCCGCCCCGCCTGCAGGCATAACGCAGAATCTTGACAATCCGCCCAACGAGAATCATGTCGTCATTGGGGTCATCGGCCTTTTTCTCTTCTTAGCCGGGGCGTTCGTCTTAATCCACGTGTACGCCAAGGTGTTCTTCCTAAAGAATATCCGATTCGAAGACTGTAAGCTGAGACCTCCTCATCTACCATCGTCGCTTTAGCACATTGACTTATAATCCTTAGACTTTATAATTCCTATCGTAGTAAGGCCTAACCCACTCATCGTCGGAGATTACCACCACCAGCACAGGCTGTTGGCTGATTCTCGTCTCATTAGGGCACTTATGTCGGCTTTTGCGTCTTCTGGTTACGAATTGCCCTTACTCCGGGTACCGGTCACTTCGTCCACATATGGGACTTTCGTCTCAAGAACCTAGCCCCTTTTTACCACGTGCGTTTCCAGCATGGGCTCTGGGTGCGACCTCCCGCAATCTTGCTAACATGAGATAGAATGTGTTCCTCTGTATCCAACTCTACGGCGCCACGATGCTGGTCTTGAAGCCCGCAATCCTGCTAGGATGGTGCCGCATCTTCGCAGCAAACAATCCCCGTGGATACTTCTTCTGGACCTGCATTGCGATCTCGGTCATCAACATTTTAAACTACTTGCTTGGAATCGTCATTGAGAGCACATCCTGCGTTCCACAGGCGGCGTGGTGGGATAAGACGATCCCTGGTCATTGTCTCGACACACAAATTCTGGCCTTGACCACAGCAATCGTCAATCTGGTCTTGGATGTCGTGATACTGATTCTGCCTCAGAGAATCATCTGGAAGTTGAATATGTCTCTGAAGAAGAGACTTAGTGTTTCCATCGTTTTCATTGTCGGAGCGCTGTACGTACTGTGGAGATAGATTGTCATGGTTGTTGCTGATGCGAAGATACAGCGCCACCGCCTCCGCTGCGGCAAGACTCGCCACGTCCCAAATATATGTCGAATCGCCCGACCTTACCTACAACACGTCGCAGACGGGGCTCTGGTTGGCGGCGGAGATGACAGCCGGCATCATCATCTACGCGACCCCTGCGACTCCCAAGCCTATGGCATATCTGATGCAGCAGGCCGGTTCCTCGGTCAGCAAGCTCCTAGGATCGAGATCCCGTGACGTGGACACTGGGACGACCGGATCATGGGTTACTCCTCGTAAGCGATCCGATCCAGCTAGCTACGAGGATATCAACGGATCCACCAGCAAGCTGGGGACGATTAAGACCAAGCAGTTACTTAACTCTAAGCCTACGGGCAAACCCGTAAGCGAGAGTGAGATTGCACTTGACCCCGTGCCTCAAATCAATGAAAAACAGTAGGATGTCCGGGACTACCCCTGAAGGGTGAGCCTGTCATCCCTAGGTTTACATGAGTTGTCTAGCATTTAGATTCAGTCGAGATGCGTATTAAGATGGAATGGCAACGAAATGGACGGCATGTACGGTGATGAGTTACATGAAATGAAGTCGAGCTCAAGGAATTGTGCTGTATGGAAGTGTCACACGGACCCAAGGGACCAGTACCGGTCTAGGTCAATACCTAGGCCAGCCCCCCTAGGTCTGGCGAACTGCATATTCGCGCCCTGTAAATAGCCATATAATCGGGTGGCAAAGCCTATGAATGGCAAAGGCTTCTGTTTGCCTTCCCGCATGATCTGATCTATCCGAGACAGTAATACGAAGGCGAAGGCAAAGGGAGCCTAGCTGCTAACTTGGATGAAGCTATTCGCATATAAATAGCCCAGAATCCTCCCTTGGCTGAATGGGGGGATCAGAGAGGCAGAGCCCCTTTGATCCCATAGTTGATTATTAGTCAATCTGAGCAGTTCTCAAGCCCTTGATCTCAAGCCCTTGTAACAGGAAGGGGGATCGTCTCAGGAGGGAATAATGAAGGAAATGTATGAAAACCCACCAGCGCAAGCAAGGTGACACTAAAATGACCGGCGAGGCCTCTATCTAAGTATATCGAAAATACTTACTTACTATTCGCCGGACCCCGCAACGACTACTTCGTCATAATGGGTGCTTGTGCAACGCCCTGGGAGATTAGGGGTCAAGACGGAACAGACTGAGACGCTGGTCGAGCAGTTCCTGCAGTCTTCTATCTCGTCTCTTTCTTTGTTTCCGTAAGTTCTCGACATACGCGCATGATAGTCGCATAACGACCGACGGACATGCGGACAAGACCATAGCCGGACCCTCAGATTAGACACGACGATCTACTCTCAATCAATTTGAAAAGTATATACTGACGAGCCGCGGGTTGTTATGATATGAGACAAATAACATACATGTATATAGGCAGAAGCTAGTCGACGAGAACCATACCCTTCCCGCAACAACAATTGTTCAATACCTACGCTAGGTGTATCAGAGATTCGGACTCGTTAACGCAAATCGAAGGAGCAGGCTTCTAAGTTCTTATAGGGAAGGGGGGCATGATTGGAAAGCATTGCTTTCCAACGTTGAAGGGAAGCGACGTTTGAGAAGTTCATAGCCGGAGCCCCTAAAACTTTGAAACTTTAAGCTGGCTTCCTGCGTATATTGGTTTAGAGATTATTATAAGAGGTTCTGTGTGGTTAATTATCTGGAAAAACACGGTTACAATCCGATTGTGACCGTTCGTAGCTGAGATGGCGTATGTTTCTTTCGTTCTGTAAACTTGATGTTAGGTGTTGAATCTACGTAAAACCCGGGCATGGGACAAAGGTCGAGAGGGGTCGTAGGGGGTCTCCCCTGGGAATTCCAACCACCACCTTTTCTATCACAACGGCAATAAATTTTCTGTAATGGCAATCTATGAGACGATTAAAATCTAAATATATCATTAACAACTATTACAATGCATTAGCGACTATAATCACCTGCTCACTAAGGTTAAGGATCGAAGTGCCACCCACCATCTTCCAAGGAACAGAATCACAGATTACAGCGTAGTATGCTTGTGGCAAAAGAGCGCATCCTCTGCGATGCAGTCTTACTTCTAATAGTCGCGCCAGCGGTAGAATATTGGTGCGTGACGCTTTCTATTCCAATGCTACTATGCACCTGCGGGACATGGAACACATGCGTACAGAAGTACGGTACAGATTTAGAAGTGAGCATCATGGTCGAGTGTGTCCTATTTCAGCATGGTAGCCCTCAAATGTCACTGAAGCAATGTGACTGCAACTCCTCCCAAATTCTTCGGCATTCAACTCGTTAAGCGTATCTCGTGTTGTAGTACATTGTAAGTTACCCCGGGGAAGCATGTAATAAGCTTGCTTATTACCGTATGTAGAGGAATTTGCGACGCTGGAAGGATTCGCCGTGATTGTGACTGGTGGTCGTATACAAGGGAATTGTGATGCCAAGCCTGTGGTGGCACATGAGGTTAACACCTGGTTTTTTACCTAGTATGCACTGAATGACCCCTGGCCTTGTGAGATGGATGAGCGGGTTAGTACTGTGGGGATAGAATGGCCCCCACGAATTTGAAGTAGGTACAGCAGTCTGCGGGGATTGCGCAGATGTCCAGCGACAGATAGGAAAAACGGTCGGTCGTCTCGTCGAAAGAGCCGCTGCACTGTGATGGAACAGTGAGACATCAGGGTTACAGTGACACGCAGCAGCAGAATAGAGTGACCGGGGACATTGAATATAGAGCTCCTCCGGCTATGGTTGGAATGTTGACGGGTGTGCCGGGTGTTTGGGCAGCATCACTCCCGAGAGGCGTCGCTCGGTCTCCGTATCGTGTGGTATTGGAACCCAACCGTCCGTCGTGAAATGGTACTTATTTTTACAATCGAATGGCAGTGTGCAACTCTATGGGCCGGACTCCCTGTCAGGTCTTACTACGACGGTATTTCCAGGCAGGAGTCCGTAGCCAAAGGGTGCGCCTCAGACATGAGAAGGAAAAGTATGCTCCGACACGCAAGGGGCCCAAAGGTAGTCTCACGTGGGTGACAGAGTTCGAGGCAAAGAGATTTTGATGACTAAATTATTCAAATGTGTAGGGGCGGATTTCCAATATATTGTCTCCATGAGCATAGTGTACTGATTGGCTCTTACAACAGCTGTTGGGTTGTTAAAACTCAGCCCTAAGTTATGGTTAAGGTAGGCATCTTCTTATATACAATTGTTGAAGTATTGGGATAGAATCTTCTAGGACTAGAAGTTCTGGGAGCCGGAAATAGAAGCTTCTGTACTAGCTATTAAAAATAGATCGCCATAATCAGAGCACTCGTACGAAAGAAGAACTTTGCGAAGATCCCCTAAATTGATTTCGTGTCGAGCGCGTGGGCCTCATTGTATAGATAGATTCATAGCATAGATAGATTTTAATCTAACTCCACTAATTACGCTTTTCCTTTTAATCTGCCATCATGTCTTCTTTTCTTCCAACTGCATCGTTGATGCATTAGCCAACGCCGCAAGCGTGCTCGTCTTGTTCAGGAGGGTCAGTATCGGCATATCGACAGTCATGGTATGGTAGAACCAGGTACGAAACTCCGCTGCGAGCATACTGTCCATGCCGTAGTCGGCAAGAGGCTTGTTGACATCTACCAACTCATACTTCATGAGCACTAAGTCCGCGAAGCGCTGGCGTGAGTGGTTAAGTACTACATCGCTAAGTGTCTCCCCCGCGTTGACTGCGTCTTCTATCGCGGGTGGCAGGCTCCCATTTTGCGCTGCCCTTTTCTGCTGGAAGCCTGCCGGCCCATCAAGCGCGTTGGCTAGCAGCGCGGCGCGCGGATCGTCCCACGTGGTGTTGGTACCTGTGAAGCCCTTGCGTCGCAGCTCTTTGAGGCCGAAGGCCTCCAGCCCTGTTAGCAGATGCGCCGCGGCGAGGTTATCGTGGGCATGGTGTATGCCTAAAGATGCGCTAGACGACAGGGCAAGATCGACGATCTGCAGGAGTTCGTCGGCGTCGATGGCTTGGATCCCTTTACGCAGCAGCAAAGCCTCGATGTCGGGGTTGTCGTGCAAATACCCAACTTCTGAGATCATACCCAGACCTACTGCTACGGCGGGAACGCCGTATTGGCTACGCAGGTGTCGCGCGAAGTGGTCGAGGAAATGGTTTGCTGCGCAATAGTTTGCCTCTGTCGCTGTGCCTACGCTTCCCGATACTGAAGACGTTAGGAGGAAGAAGTCCAGTTTTGTGTCTCGGCCTGACTCCCGAAGACTGTTGTACAGATGCCACGACCCCTGGACTTTGGGATCGATACCGGTATGCCAATAGGTGTTTGGCATATTGGCAAATAGGGATTCCTGGTATGACCCAAGTGCTCAGCATTCATCCGTTCTCGTCAAGTGATCATTGAGACGGCATATCGAGTCAGTCTGAACTTACATTCAAGCCCATAGCAGCCTGCACAATGCCACCGATATCCCCTGTCGCTGCTTCTACGACGGTATCAACAGCTTTTCTGTCGCACACGTCGCCCTTGATCACAACGCATTCAGCGCCCGAAGCTTTTAGGTCATTCACCAAGCCGCACGCTGCTGACTTGTCCAGCCCCGACCTGCCGAGGAAGGTGAATCTTCTCGCACCCCGCTGTAGCATCCACCGCGTAATTGTACGTCCAAGGCCTCCTAAACAGCCAACTAAGATATAGTTCTTTTCGCCGTCAAAATGGGTTGTATGTTTAACCGGCTGGACCTTGATAGCCGAATCTGCATTCTCTAAATTAATGACAATTTTCCCCATTCGGTTTCGAGAAGAGAGGGATCTGAAGGCTTGCGTCGTTTGGGAGACATCAAAAATCGTTAGCGGCTCTACACCGGTAATCTCGCCTGCTCGATAAAGTCGCATGACCTCACAAAGCAACTTGTTCCAAAGGCTATGCTGGGATTCGTCGTCTGAATAGTATAAAGAGCTTAGATCGAACGCCGTGAACGTAGTGTTTTGGAGGAATGGTCCCATCTCGAGACGACCTGCGGTCGATAGGTCTAGTTTGCCGATTTCAACAAACCGACCGAAAGGTGCCGCACATTTCCACGTTGCATGAAGCTGGTCGCCGGTGAGAAAGTTAATAATAACGTCTACCCCACGGCCAGAAGTGGCCTTGAGAACGCCATCTAGAAATGAAGTGTCGCGGGAATTGAAGATGTTCGAAGACTTCAAACCAAAAGCATCGATAAGGTATCTTTTTTTTTCTTGCGTGGACACCGTAGTGAAAATCTAAGGCTATTGTCAATATCCGTAATAACTCAAGGCCACGTTTATGCTCGAAAAACTGCTCACCTCAGCACCAGCACGCTTAGCTAGTTGAATCGTGGCGATCCCCACTCCACCAGCCCCAGAGTGAATTAAAACGGTCTCGCCAGCTTGGATATTCGCTCGGTAATGAAGACTGTATAGCGCTGTAGCATAGACCAGTGGTAGGGCTGCGCAAATATGAGAGCTCTCCCCAACTTGAAGCTTGTGACACGCCCACTGAGGTAAAGTCTGATAGGTTTGGAAGTGCGTAGGGGCCATAGCGACAACACGATCACCTCTGGAAAAATCAATTACTCCGGAGCCGATCTGCTCAATCACACCTACGCACTCGAGTTGACAAGTTGCATTCGTTGTGTCAACCTTCCCTGCCAACACATAGAAGTCTTTGGAATTCAATCCTACTGACATGACCTTAATGCGCACGTGTCCTGGTGGCGTGCTTTTCGGCCTCTCCTGCTGCTTGAAGAAAATGGTGTCAAGCTGGCCAGCGCTTTTCATGGCTAATCGCACATTACCCGCACTCTTCAATAAAAGACTCGTCGGCTCGAGGCCCTGCTTCATCCTGAAGGCTGTGTTGAGTCCGTCATCTGGAGTGAATCGACTGACATGGATCACACCTTTATGCTGCGCGAATTCAAAGTCCGGCACGATGGAGTCTTGGTTTAAAAGAGAGAGAAGGTGACTCGCTGTGGTGCCAACATTCATATTTGGCTCGTCGAGATCAAATGTGTAGAATTTGAGCGCTGGCTGCTCAAGGACGAGTGCTCTAGATAGACCACGGACGAGGCTGTACTCTGGTAGACCACCTCCTAGGGTGTTACCATTAGTGACCCAAACAAGGGAATCAGCTCTGTTTGTCATGATTTTCACAAGCTGCATATCTTTATTTGAAATTGTAGACAGCAAGGAGGATTCTATCTCGTAGAGATTGAACACCACCGTTCTATTCGAGATGTGCTCAGGGGTGAGTTCATGTAATTTGATGCGTTGAACCCAGTACCCCTGGATGGCCCTTAGGCTATCCGCCAGGGCAGATCCGAGTCGTGATCTGCTGTGTTCGATGATCAAGAAATTGTGCTTGGATAAGGCCGCTTTGTGGGATATCCGTGGCTGGCGGGCCACAACGAGCTTTGCCGTACCATCAGTGACGGCACAAGACAAGCACGATAACTTTTGAGACGCGAAGGCGTTGACAGTTGTTTCAGAGCCAATTCCAACAATTGTCGCCATATCAGCGAGAACCGTCTTAATCAACTCAATCTGGCTGTTGCCATAGGACCTCATGCTTGGAATTATAACCAAGTCATACTCCTCCCTCTCTAGATTTGACGGACTAGAGCAGCGCTCACCAGTATCGAAGTTGACAGCACCACCGATGATAAAATTGCCATCGACAAGGTAAGCAGTGCTATAGGAAGCCAGACGTTTGTAATCTTTTTGATACGCGAAGAGATCTAACACGGCCAGAGTAAATTCGTGAGAATTATTGTCCAGCTCGAGGATCCGTAGACGCGGATTCTTATGTGCCAGCAGATCAACCAGCGCTCCCAGTTTTAACAAACCATCATCCGCTACAGGCGAATTGGCCTCGTCGGCGAATTTAAGCACATAGTTCTCCATACCCTCGTTCGTAATGGGGCCTAGGCCGTGAACGTCCGGCTTCCAAAGCACCCGCAAGATAGGGTGTCGTCGATCTTCCTGGTCGAATTGGGCGCCGACCTCGTAACTAGTCAGGCGGAGCTGATCAAATCGAGCTATCGTATCGCCTTGTGCCGAAATTATTTCAGCTCCAGATTCGTAAGATCCGACGGCTGTGTTTTGCGACATCGCGTTGAATTGACATGGTTCATCTGTCTCGGGTGTTGGAGTGTTCAAGACGATTAATGTGAATCTCGTTGGAACGAGGGCCCGAAGATCCTTGGGTACTCCTGAAGTGGTTGCGACGATAGCTAATTGAGCCATAGCATCGAGTGTAATCGGGTGGATAGGGTACACTGACAATGGGTCGCAAGAGGTCCTCAAAAGAGGCGCTTTAGCACCACTGAAAAATCCTGATTTCATTCGTGGTGTCTGGAACTCCGTTATAGACTGGAATTTTGAACCATAATTTAGCCCCTGCTTGGTGAAATTTTCATACCAGATGCGTGGCGCAGTTGGCTCAAAACATCCCTGGGGCGCCTTGTATCTCGATTCTATAGAGACACTATTTTTACTGATGGAGATAGATCCTTTCGCATGAGGGACTGCTGAACCCTGTTGGTACGTGGATATTGCGAAATCCCACCAGATTGATGAGGTCTCTGTGTTGCTGATGGCTGATTTTTGTATTGAGGTGAATATCTCGACCTGGCCCATGTGTTGAGCTGATAGGGCTAAAGCATTCGTGATGTTGACATTCAAAAGGCAGAATGACAGCTGCAATGTCCTATCGGAGTCTGTAGCTTGCATTACAGCCTCCATGGCCATGGCTAGATATGCAGCTCCAGGATAGACAACAGTGTTTTCGAGTCGGTGTTCCTTCAGCCAAGGTACATCATCAACCCGAAGAATGTTACGATAAATGAACTCTCTACCGTTACCACCAGGGCTCAGTGAACCCAAAAGTTCATGACGAGGATATTTTCTCTGCCGATACTCAATGCTGGCTCGACTTTCATGCCATAGCGTGTCTCCATAAGTGAAACGATAAGGTGGCAGGTCGGCCACTACGCGATAGAGAGGGCTCTCCGACTTCCACCCTACGTGGAGCCCATTGATATTGTACCAGTCGATGTTGTATCCATGAATCCAAAGTACTCCGGCTAATCCTAGCATAGTTGATAATGCATTGGCTCTGCGCTTGATGGCAGACGAATAGCCTACCCGAGACTCCCGGGCGTTCTCACTGCTGGCAAGTATCTGTTTGATTGGTAGCTCAAGACTGGAATGAGGACCTATTTCGACAAAGTAATGTTTCGACTGATTCCACATCTTCTTAATCGCTTCGGAAAACCGTACCTGGCTCTCCAGGTTGCTTCGCCAGTAGTGGCCAGCGAAGTCCGCAGATTTGGTCTCTCCAGTAACTGAAGATACAAAGGTAGCACCTCCGGCTAACTTTAAAGATGGCCCTATTGTTGGCAAAACTGCGTCGAGAAGCGATTCGTATTCAGTTGTACAAGATTGCATGTGATGCGAGTGGTAGGCTTGCCCACCAGTCTTTAGTTTCTTGGCAAATACTTCCCCTTTTTGGAGAATTTCAAAGAGGCGATCAACATCTCCAGACTTCCCGGATATTGTCACGCTTTCAGGGGAGTTAACGCAAGCCAGTCGGAGCCCTTCTCGAAGCCCGCTTTGGGAAATCTGCTTTATAGCCGCCAGTTCCGACAAACCTACAGCAATCATTGCCCCAGGTTGGGCGCTCTTCGACACGCAGTAACCCCTGTAGTAGGCAATGACAATAGCTTCTGCCGAAGTGATATATCCAGCTGCGAAGGCAGCGGCGATTTCGCCGGAAGAGTGTCCAGCGACGGTGCTAGGTAGAATGTCCCAAAAAGCAAGGACTTGCACAATTGCAACTTGGATCGCCGTGCAACATGTCTGAGACCTCTGCGGCAAATGGATAGAGTCCGAGTCTGCCAAATCAAGGATTGCATCCGTCAGGGACCACTTGGGTGGGTGTGGAATAGCCATTAGGGCCGATTCCATCTCGTTGATAGCGTTGCGGAATATGGACAATTCGAATAGTTCGCGACACATTCCCGCCCACTGCGAACCTTGGCCGGTAAAGATAAATGCCAACGGGTTCACGGGACTCTCAAGAGGGGAGCTGTTGGTCACAAATGTCTCTGAACGGAAAGAATGGGCAATGTCTTGAGATCGCAGTGCAATTAGAAACCCTCTCACAGGGAGATTCGTCCGTCGGCATCCAAGAGTGTATGACAAGTCTAAAAGATCGGTCTCTCCGAAATCAAAGCTAGCAAAGTCGGCAATGCGAGCTTCGAGAGAAGCTGCGGTAGCAGCCGATAAGGGGAGAACAATAGAGGATTGTGACACCAGCTTTAAAGCAGCATCGCGTGTAGTTGTAGTCATCGTCGCTGGAGCTTCTTCGAGAATGACATGAGCATTGGCTCCTCCATACCCAAAAGAGTTAATCCCTATAATAATTAGCACTCTGTTAGCCTTAAATCTCATCCCTTTCGTTTAACTATACACTTACCAATGCGTCGCACATTAGACAAGTCATTAGACCAATCCATCAACGTTGTTGGGATCGAGATGTGACTCTCGTCAAGTTTCAATTTCGGGTTGATGTTGCGTAAACCGTATGTAGGCGGAATCTGTCTATGTTCAAGAGCCAAAGTAGCTTTAAGGACACTGGAAATGCCACTGGCCGCTTCCGAGTGCCCTACATTTGTCTTCACAGATCCAATGTAGAGTGGATGCTTTGCAGTTCGCTTAAAAACGCGTGACAAAGCATCAACCTCAATGGCATCGCCAACTTTGGTTCCCGTGCCATGACATTCGAGATATGTGATGTCATCTGGCTGCAGGCCACCCTTTTTCAATGCTTTACGAATAACCAATTCTTGTCCATCAGCACTGGGAAGGCTGAGACCGGCAGTTTTACCGTTTCTAACAATAAGTATTCAATCTCTATCTTAACTGCCAATATGAGATTAAACAAGGCAGAGTACTCACGCGTTAACTGCGGAGCTTCGAACAATGCTACGGATCGGATCGCCGTCGCGAATTGCGTCACGGAGCCTCTTGACGTATAACGCACCCTAAAGTATATCAGCACATGTGCCATTCTATGCTTGTCAGGGTGGAGGGTCGAACAATCCCATCCGCTCTACCATATCCGTCTGCAGATATATCGAAGGTATGACATTCTGAAGTGGCTGATAAAACGCCGGCCTTCATGGTAGCAATGTGCTGTTCAACAGACTGGATGAGATTGGCACCAGCGACAATCGCGGCGTCGCATTCATAGCTCTCCAGTGCCGTACAGGCTACATGGAGACAGTATAACGAAGAGGAGCAAGCAGTGTCGAGAACAAGACTAGAGAGGGTATAAATATTCAGAAACTGGCTCTGACATTGGGAGACTGTCAAGGACATACCTTGGCCCTCGCAAGTTGAAGACATGGCTGACACGATTTCCGAGTATGGTAGTCCCCAAACCCGTGGCCGAGTAACGATTCATGCTATGAATTTAATCAGCCTCCTCTCGCTATATCAAGGCGGAATGATTACTAGTCCGGTTCTCTCATCTGCATAACTTGGAAGTCGACGGTGAAGTTGCCAACGTAACAACCAGTATTGGAGCCGGATGCTTTGTCCATAGAAACCCCAGCGTTTTCAAGGCATTCAAAAACGACTTCAAGTAGTTTTCGTTGCTGAGGGTCCATGTAGCTTGCCTCGAGATTGTTGATGCCAAAAAACCCGTTCTCAAATGCTTGGATATCATCTCCTAGAAAATAACCACCATTTGTTGTCACGCTGCCAGGACGTTCAACGCCGTTCGGGTGGTAGAAGCTATCGACATTAAATCGTGACCTTGGAATATCGCACTTCCCGGATCGGCCCTGGGAAATTAGATCCCAGAAAGCCCGTGGAGAGCCAGAATCTCCGGGCAAGCGGCAAGCTAGTATGTGCTTGTTAGACATGGTCCAGCCAAGGGAGAAAGAGACATACCGAGCCCACATATTGCAACCATTTCATGTGAGCCTCGAGACGGTATCCCATACGATGAACCGTCTAGGCTTGACGATCTTTCACTGTCATCATGACTGAATATCATCGGTGCCATAATGATAATAGTTAGGGAAGGAATAGTTTCTAATCGTGAGATGGAACAGAGAGAGCAATCAGACAAGGTGGGGACTTGACCATTCGCTGTAGTGTCCAGTATGGTTACATATATATGTATATAGTGCCAAGCACTTCGCTCGCCGTAGTAAAGAGTTGCCCTGTCATTGAGTCTTAACACCCTGCTAGTACCAATGAGCAAGGCTAGAACTCAAGATGTCACGGATAAGTGGGTCTATACAAACCCCTACACTATATGGAGCGGATTAACCCTTTTCTAGTGATCTGAACCTAGATAGTTAGATCTTCTGAATATACATCTAGTGATCGCTTCTGGAGAGTGCACTTGTCCACTTCCTACATATGATCGCTACCCCACATCTCCGCGAGACAAGATGTATTCCCGGCCCCTTAGAAAAACATTATGGCAGTAATAATCAACTTCGAACTACGCCGCTTACATACTATATTTAGTTTAGCAATAATTAAAAACTGCGCCTGGTTTCTTTTGTATTCGCAGCAAAGTCCATAATGACCAATTAAAACCGTCTCGTAATAGTCTAGAGCCTCCCGATATGGCTAATAAATTAGTCCCCGAGGTGCCAGGGGCTATTACGGAGTTGTCAGCAAACCCGATGTGCCACAGGCCTACCCCCCCCCCCCCCCCCCGGATCTCGATGCCCGGGACGTTTCATTCCCGTTTCCGAAGTAAGATAGTAAGATCAAAGCTTTATCTGCTACTAAATGTATCGAGACTAGTGTAATTATCAATTCCCGAACGCAAGCTGAAACTACTCAACGATTGCATTTATTTAGGTCCAGTCTCTGTAGCCACGCGAACCTCGGTACAGTTTGAGCCTTTGCCTCAGGGTATATAGTATCTATTTAGATTCTCCTTATGGTACTAGGCATTGAGCACCCTCACTCGCCATTTCAGAACGCGTGCATCTCCAACTTCGTACGAGCGCCACACTTGACCACCGGCACCACTGATCATAACCGGTCTGGATGAGTCGGATTGCTCTTGCACTAATTCCAAATTTATGGATTTTCGGCAGCTGTCTTACGACGAATATTTTGGTGAGCATCATGGCGAATGTCAATGGTCTCTTCGCCTTGATTACAGGGTACGATAAACGAAGAAGCATTTTGATGAGCATACTTACCAAGTTTATAGTTGTGGTGAAGGTGGCATCGGTAATGCCCTTGCTCTCGAGTTCAAAGCGAAAGGTATACTCTGACATGCAACACGTCCACGCTATCAAGTTGAACTAAATCGTTATATACCAGGATACACGGTGATAACGACTCTGCTTGAACACGAACCCCGCGAACATTTGACAGAACTAGGAATCCATGTCTTCACCGCCGATGTTACTAAAGACAATGACGTTGAGCAATTGTGCAAAGATGTGTCTGATATCACTGGTGATAAACTATCAATCCTCGTCAACAATGCGTGAGATTGCATAAACCTTTTTCGAATCGGTTAACAATGCTAATCTGGGATTGAGGGCAAAGGGGTATTGGTAAGGAACTGATTACTACTCTCTCCAGAGTCTCACACTGAAGACTAACAGCTTATACAATGACCGCGATCGACACCGACGTGGAAGAAGTTGAAAAGATGTTTGCAGTCAATGTATTTGGATCTATGCGAATGGTTCATTATTTCCATCCGATGTTGATCCGAGGGCATGGGACGATAGTGAACATCGGAAGTGTCGGTGGCATCGTGCCTTATGTATACGGATGTAAGTTGTGAATTGGTTATGGCTGAGGTACTACGCAATTAATCACATTGTGTAGCAAGCTACAATGCAAGCAAGGCTGCGCTGCATCATTGGGGAAACACATTAAGAGTAGAGATGCGGCCTTTAGGGTAAGTAGAGACGTCTCTGATTTTGTCATTAATTTTGCTAATTTTTGAGTTCAAAGTGTTCATGTGGTCAACGTTATCTCTGGCGAGGTAGCTACGAACATTCTCAAACGTGACAATGGTCGAGAGCTTCCTCCCACGTCATTCTACCGTCCACTTGAGGCCGAGTTCTCAAAGCACGTAAACCGAACACCAAGTAGGTATCTCTTTAGAGTTACGTGTACAGTGATGAAGTTCAGAGTCTAATCATCTTTCCAGAAACCACGACGCCTGGGGAATACGCGAAAGCTGTTGTTTCTGAAGTTACCAAGAAACAGCCGAGTGCCTGGTTCTTCACTGGAGCACGGTCCGGGATGGTTTGGCTTGGTGATTTGTGTCTTCCGAGAACATTTTGGGTAAGGAGTACTGACTCGCTACTTCATCTTTAAAGCGAAATTGACAATTGGAATCTAGGACTGGGTTTTCGCGAAGGAATTCAACTTGAACAAGTTGGAATCAAAGTGAGCCGGGAATATCGAGTTTGTGACATTTCAACACTAAAACAAGGAATTCTGCTTAATTCATAAAGTAAAGAATTTAAAAGATTATATCAAGGAACACTATATCGTAACATAACAAATCTATGATTTCCAGACCTTTATGGGTTATTTAGGTTTATTACTTCAATAAATACATAAGGTTTATTAACGTAATCTATAAGCGAATGCATATAAACGAAGTAGCGATTCTAGGATATATAAAAAATGATTTATTTTTTAAGTTCGTAGAGTTATAACACTACGTCAGAATATGTATCTTCAAGTCGCCGCTCGGCTTATGTGGGCACTTCGCTTGTAGATTTCGTTTTCTCCATCTAAAAGATGCAGATCCAAGATTCTACATAATCGAGTCGTGCCATCCCATAAGCCCGCAGTCCGATTCAGGGTTGTACGCCATCCTACATCTGTGCCACAATGTAACATTTACCGCTTATTACCCCTTATCTCTGGCAGTCAGTCGTTTCATATCGACTTTGTCTTTATGAGCTTGCACCGTAGCTCGTCCCCTTCTCAACCACCGAGCCCAAAGCCCGGTCTCGTATCTTCAATACGTCTCTCCTACACATGTAATCATGTTAGACGCCAGTTCCCATGAAGCTCCAGGTACAATCGATGGCCAGGTTGCCAAACTGCGAACATCTTGCGACGCTTGTAATGAAGCCAAGGTCCGTTGCAGTCAGGCAAAGCCCCAGTGTGCCAGATGCGAGAAGAAAGGGATTGCATGTATCTATGGACTTTCACGCAGAAGCCATAAGACTGCCCCTCGGGTCGGCGATTTACAAATGTCCGCCCCTTCCGCCATGGCTAGTTCCACGTCTTTATTCTCTTCATTGGGAACGGATTGCAATCAAAACGGCTCCTTCGAAAACGTGGGATCTTCCGATGATCCATCGAGCTATTCCCCAAGTGTCTCGCAGGCTATCTTAGATTCACTCCGAGACAACACAGAGCCTGTCACTGGAAGTCCTCCCTTTGTCGCCGTATTCGTTCCGAGTGACTTCGACAGCTACTTTCAATCGAGCGGGCTGAGTGGCCCGATAGAGACGCCTAGGCTTCTCGACCCGGATCACCACGAAGCAGCTTTAGCGCCGACTCGGGGGCACGAGACAATGGAGGGTCGGGCATCTTTTCACATCGAGAGTATTGAAAGCAGCACACGTGATGAGATATTCGCAGATTCACAAGCTCTTGATCAGCTAATCAACACCGAGAGTCGCAGCTGTGATTGTACATTGCGGATTATGAGACAAATGCTAGCGGCGACCCCTACATTTCAAGACAAGACCGCCTCTTTCGATGTACTATTATCACAGCTTAAGCATTCGACGAGGTTGTGTGAGGACTCAATTGAGTGTGCCTGTACATCTAGGGATGAATTAAACATCAGTAAGGCGACTCTTGACCCATCTTTTCACCCCTTCCTTTAGAGGAGCTCTAGTAGTTCTAGCAACTGGTATTGTAATAAGCGAACCATGGTTGTTGGCACTGACTGGCGCTACAGTGGTTATCAGCATACTTGTTGGTCGAATCATACAAGGGTTTGAGGTAACCCTGTCAATACAGAGCGTCCCATCGATCCACCAGAACGCGGATGAAAGTCTTGGTGATCTCAGGGTCACTAGTACAGCACCACCAAGACTCTCTTGGGGGGTTCTACAGATTGAGCATGACGATGAAGATGATCTGAAAAGACACCTATGGCTTATGCAATTTCGAAAGCTTGAGAGGCTTCTCAGCCAATTCAGCGCATCGGTGGGTCGGCTCAAGAACGCGCGAGGGTCTAGCAGTTCGGCACATGTAATGGCCTGCGAGTGCACTCACATGTGGCTGGAGCAAAAATCCCGTGTAGTGAAAGAGAGGTATCTAGCCCAGGGCATGGTAGGTCCGGCAATAGAGCCTCACTCAAAGTAGACTTAATGGCAAGCTACTGCTTCGTTATTACATATATACGAACTATAACTAGAAGGCTGTCATTATTTCCTCTACAGAACAATTTCGATACATAACGCCAAATCTGACGTTATAAGATAGAAAAATCAACTCTGTCAATCGATTCATTGAGTCACCACCTGAAAGAGTGAAGGGGGGGAAACAGTGGTTAGTATGGGAGCAAGGACGTCAGAGCCGTATTACCTCAAAGGCCTGCATGGTCAGGGTACCATTTGATGTCGTCTTAGTCTCGTCCTCTGGGGGTAATAATACTACCTCGACGACACACCCGCAGGATCGGGCGTATCGTCATATTGAACTGACCTTTGGCGCGTAGGGATGTTGTCGCCGAGGTCGTAATACTGCAGTCGAGGGGATGTATGCGGCGAGATGGTAAGCCAAGCAAACTCCAAGACTATTTCAGTAGGTGGTAGTCTTGATAGCAAAGTGTCATCGTGGCTGTTGGTAGTCTGAAGCCTCCGCTGATTGTTCGATTGCTGATACCCCTGCGCGACCCCAATGCTGGACAACGGATCCACAATTATTCCAGGGATGCATCGTCGGTATTATTGATGCCTGTCGTGCATACCTACCTTATTGAAAAATCGAATGCCAGCAGTGCAGCAGGGTTAACCTGGCCAGTCACTTGTTAGAAATGCATGGGACTATAGAGAAGCACGGTTCTCCAGGATGATAGATATGAGCGCGGCACTAGGGTCGTATTTCAGGGGTTGTTTGTATGAGATGCTCCGACGTCAACTGATCAACAGTTTACTTCGCCTGTATTTTCAGTGGCAGCCTTGTGATCTGCTGTATATTTTTTCGGTACTGGGGGTCAGTGTCGCGCGAACATCTACCATCCTGGAGACCTGGAGACCTGGAGGAATCGGCTACAATCCTCGCATCCCGCCATCTTACTCCCTGTTCAATCGTAAGTGTTACATTTGGAGAACGGCTTGTCAACAACCACGGTCTCCGGGCTGCGGGATTCGGTGATGCGTAAAGTTTTTCCACGGAACGTCCATCATGGTGGACAATAGTCACTGTGATTGCTTACGCCCCCGGATCGGGTCCAAACCGATAGCTCTCCGGTTTACCGTGCAGCCGCCACCAACCCGCTGAATCACCGCTATCACAGATAGGCATCATGAATTACCCGAGGCCAGATGTAATGACCAACTACGCCTTCTGCCTCTGCGCTCTCCAGCCGGGAGATGACTGTGATCCCCGAGAGGCAATGTGAATAGCTTCGCATCATGGTCACGATTGACTGGACATGTCCGCTTGAACTGGCGGGCCATCAGATTCAAAGTCATACTGATTACTTACCTAATCGCTCAGGCTAGTTAACGGGAATAGGCCAGTCTCAACATTCTTGTTCAGGCTTCGTACATCGGCATCTCTGAGATTGATGCTTCTACTCTCCTTCAAACCATAATGGTAAGTGTAAGAATGCCTGAAGGCAGCTCGGTTATTTGTATTATATTTGATTTACCTAACCTCTATAATATATATTAGCTCCTGCCTCATGTAGTTTATAATTAACATGAACTTCTGACATTACTGCAGTAACTACCTATCAATATCCACAAGCAGGATGTACGATCAACCGGCACCTTTGGCCCGGTCCCTCTCAATTAGTGGTGTGGCGCTTGTGACGGGTGCAGGTCAGTCTCTTTTTTTCTCGTCTACCTCGAAACTTGTACAATGTCCTATCTCTGACGTGTGCAGGTAGCGGTATTGGCCGCGAATGCTGTCTGGCTTATGCGGCAGAAGGGGCGCGGGGTGTAGTCGTGGCAGATTTGGACCACGGGAAAGCACTTGAAACGGCGCAGGAGAGCCAAGCCGTATCTTCCAATCAAGACTTTAGAGCACTTGCCATCGAAGTCGATGTGCGCGATCCAGCCAGTGTTGGCAATATGGTGAAAGCCGCTGTTGACGCCTTCGGACGAATCGACTACAATGTGAACAGCGCCGGTGTTGGTGTGCAGAAACACCTACCAATCGAAGATGTCGATCTGGCTGAAATGAATCTTTTCTGGGAAGTCAACGTACTTGGGACTCTGAATTGTATCCAAGCTGTGACGAAGGTTATGAAGCAGCAAAGTGTCTTGGAATTTTCACATCGAGGCAAATTGCGAGAAGCTGGCCGAGGAGCCATTCTTAACCTGGGATCCTGCAATTCGTACATGGCTACACCCCATATTGCTCAGTATACCACCACCAAGCACGCAGTCATGGGGCTGACAAAGAGTGCCGGTAATATTTTCCCTAGAATTCTTATTATTACATTACGAGGAAGTTAACGAAATACACAGCACTCGACAGTGCAGCCCATGGTATCCGCGTCAACGCAATCTGCCCGGGCTGGGTGGATACTCCCATGGTCTCTGCCGCTGTCGAGGGTAATTCGGAGTTGCCAAAGATGATGAAAACAGTCATACCAATGTCGAGGATTGCCAGCCCGGAAGAAATTGCTGATGTTGTTATGTTCATGACAAGCCCTCGGGCTAGTTATGTCACGGGCGTTGGCTGGCTTGTCGATGGCGGCACAACGTTACAGGTGCAAGCGTGTTAATATGAGATTCTTAAGCTAGCGAGATGTAAATGTTTTTTCCTCGTTCAAATGGTGAATTTCCCCGAAAACACATAGGAAGGGCTATAGTTTATAATCGCGGCTCCGATGAGATAGGCTTTCGGCATAGTTGTCGTAGTATTGCACGCATTTTGCATGACCCACGGAACGCTACGGAATAACCTGCGGAGACAGGGGCTATCGGGCACGGGCCCTTGGCACATATACTTATACTAGTAAAGCAGGCTCTGCTAGTCAGATAGATTCTTCCTCCTTCGTGCAATAACAATAAGTCAATACTGGAACCTCGAACAGTGAGAACTGTGACACTGAGTCCACAGGTAAATATATGGCAGACTGTGTAAGTTCTACAACGGGCCCCGAGGGATATCATGCTTTAACTATCAGAACTAAGTTCAACGTTGTGCACGCAAAGTCTTTTGGCCATGGTGTTAAAACTTTTGTTGTTAGCGATGTTTTAAAGTTATCACCAACTATAATTTGTCAACACGGACTATGATAGCGAAATTGCATGGCTTTGAAGGTGTCGCTAACTATAACTACGGCCGATTTGTAAAATTTGGGCGTTGACATAGACTATAACAGCGAAAGTCCAGATCGGGTCTGTTGGTTCAAGGTTGAGGCTATCGCCAAGTATGATTACAACCAATTTGAGAAAATGCTAGTGTTGACGGGCAAGTCGGTAAACAAATAACGTAAAATAGATGATGTAAAGATACAACGGTACAGACAGTTAATATTATATTCCATACAAAACTATCTACGTGCCCAATTATGGCTTTGTTTTGCAGATCGGAAGGGTGTTTGCTAGTCAAAAGTGTGATGCCGCTTGGGGCAGGGGTGAAAATTAGGTAGGATGTGCTAACAAAGTACAGTACGCTAGTGCGTAGGGGTAATAAATGGGCTTGGTTAAAGAGTATATGGCATTGCTCAATGTGGTAGTATTGATATATTGTCCCTCAGACATGTAGGACTGCCAGGGAACGGTGCGGAATATCCTTCGAAGACTAGGGTCAACGGGCACAGGCCTAAACCTATACTATATGTACTAGCACTGCAAACTCTGCCACATAGATAGATTCTTCCCTCATTGTGCAATAACAATAAGTTAATACTAGAACCACAACCAGTGTGAACTGTGACAATGACAGTTTGATTGGCACATATCCTCCCATCAGGCTCTGCTACAAGTATATTACTGTATTATCTCGCCAAATTAAAAACTTGGAATACGACCGTATAGTGAAGGCGTGCTCCACGGTGCGCCTTTTTTGCCATTGACTATCTGCGGGCGTGGCAAATAATACGTGCGGAGTACTTCGTCGAGTTATGCCGAGTGCAAACCACAAAGCATGTCGACCTGCTGCCAGATCCCAGAATATCCTGTCCCGAGTCCCTCTTGTATCAAATCATCTTCGCAGAGCGAACCGGACGTGCAATTGCCAAACCTGCAGCCCCCCCCCCCCCATTATCAAAGTCGAAACAAAATGTGCTGCAATCATCAAAGGATTACTCGTATACCGGTCATGTATCGGCTGTGTAACATTATGCATCGTCATTGTCATGCACAGCTACCGAGATGCTAGGCCCTGCACTGGAACTACGTCGGTCGGTCTGTCAGCCTGTCTTACACACGATTACCCGATGAGGGAATTAGGTAGGCTGGGTTGGCCAACTCTCCTGGCCGGAATGGGGGTAGCAAAACACCGCACACATACTACATACTACTAAAACGCTACTGCCTTAATGCTAAACTACGAAACGCAACAAAAGACGGAAAATTCAAAGTATTATAATAGAGAAACTTTAAATGATCCAACTCGTAATTAATGGCTATTAGCTCAATTATACGATTATATTTGGCCATGTTGTTTGACTTCGAAAGTATTAGTTTTTGGAGTTTTGGTAGTATGTGGCATGTGTGTCGTGTTTTGCTACCCCCACTCTGCCCCTGGTTCCTTTTCTGCCCTCTCAATACGACTCTCGGCTGTCTTCCTGCATACTACTACAGCACTGTCCACCGCAGTCCGTGATCAACCGCGAGCTGCCAGTCTACTGTGAGCCATGCATTCTCGCATCGACAATAAGGCTGCCACTCCAACGTAGATGCCGGCTGCTGTAACCCATCCATCCGACAAGTGGCCGAGAATAAGCTTCACATTCCACGTTAGTCGTGGGGGTCGACCTACTTGACCGTGGCGGTGTGTCGTCTACCCGAATTCTGTTGCCCAGCACGGCTGGAGTCAGATTCGTCACAGGTGAAAAGCGATCAAGAGAACTTGCCCGCAGGATTAGAGGTGTAAAGTCGCATTCTCGCGGAAGCACCAAATATAACGAGAGCCAGTTGGGGTCGTAGAGGCATCACTAACCAAAAGCAGAAATTTAGACCACGCCTAACACTCATTTTTTTATTGTGATTGTTATAATGTGAATAGTGTATATTGTTGTAAACAATGCTTGTATTAGGCCTGTTAGAGGAATACCGCCCATGTCTAATAAACTTCGTTGCTTAGGAGAACATCAGCGCCAGGGTTACAAAAATATGAGACCCGGTAAGTGTGTTCCATCATTAAGCCCTTTAATATTGAACTCGTTTTCGTCCTAAACACACCTGATCTCTGAAGTTATGTTCGTCGAAGTCTTGTAATTTCCGAATCAAATATCTAACCTTCTAGAAGATCTCGAATATTTATGAGATGTATCTAGAAACCAGATACAAATTAATCATCTAGATAGCGAGCGTTAAGAACTCATTCAAGGTCCGCAATCCCAAGAATGCATGATACCCGCCGGCCTTAATCGTAAGGACCTTCGGTGACATCATCTTCGGCAATGCCACCTCCATATAATACCAGGGCAGTGTTTGTGAATGCCGGCCATAGGTTATCGTGGGGATGATTTTGTATGAGTTAATTTTCGATTCCCGAACGACTTTGGAGTTCCCGACCTTAGAGATTCCGAGCACCTAGCCTAAGAAAATTCCATCGACGAATGATTAATAAGTATCTCTCCTGAACTTGCACCTCGTCTTGTCACAGCAAACGCTACGAATCTAATCGATTTGCTCTGCTACAAAAATGGCTGATTTCAAGGGGCCGATCGCCAAGTTCCCAGCTGAGGGTCTTCGCCCAACACGCCGCTTTATTACTTCTCACAACGCAGAGGGCAAAGGCGTGTTTGTCGTAGATGATGATGGGGATCATCACAGAATCATGGTACAGGGAGAGGCTGTCGCCAATATCATTTACAGTACCTCCGGCAACCCAGTTGATATGAACGATGACAAAGATATGATCTACGCCAGAGACAACGAGGTACGTGAGACACTTTCCTTACTGTTCTCAACTCTCGATGAGAGTGAGTGTATCATTAACCAGTGGTTTGCCCCTCGCGACAGCCCGCGATCCACGTCCCTAACGGCTCAGTCGCCCGGCTCATTGATTTTGCGCCGGGGGTGGAATCACCAATTCACCGAGCAATGTCAATCGACTACGGCGTTGTCGTCGAAGGTGTCTTTGAGCTCTCGCTTGACAGCGGAGAGAAGAAAATCATGTTGCCTGGCGATGTGAGTAAGTAGATCCATATTACCTATCAGGCATGTGCCTTATGGCTGACCCTCGACTATCAAAGGCGTGAACAGGGGATGCATGCACAAATGGAGAAATATTGATGAACACCGAGCTGGTCGCATGTTATTTGTTTTGCTAGATGTATGCCCTTATCGGGTCAATGGCGAAGTGATTGAGGAGTTCCTTGGAGATCTGGCTGGGGATTATGCCGATGTGAAGTACTAGCCAAGAGACTCATAGAACATTGAATCAAGCCATTCAAATTGAGTGCAATTTCTTTGTTTCCTCAGGATATGCAAACGATAAGTGGCTCTCGTGAAATACTTACTACGGAAAGGTCAAGATGATATAAGTAGTTTAATCACATACTCACCGCTAACAGACTTGCTAATAAAGGCTATAAACCCTCCTAAAAGAAACTTGTTAGTTGGTCAAACTGCTAAGCCTTATATATCTATAGGGGTAGTAACCTGGGTAATTAAATCTACATAACTACCTGAGTTAGTAGATTACGTATTAATTGCCTTATTAACTAGAGAAATGTATTTCATCATTTCATATCTAGAGCAGCAAATACTAGCTTGATAACAAAAGGGGTTTGAAGCCGTCAGAGCCCAATCACGACAATTTACTTGCTAAACGAGCTGGGTCAAATGCTTCTGCTCCCACATAAGAGGTAATGTCCAGCTCACCGTTCTTCTTAAATAAGCAACTCACATACGCCTGCAAGCCAGCCTTATTGCTTAGTTGCCTATGCTGAGAAATGTTTTCTAACGTAGCCAAGAACCGATGGCAGTACGCGCCTCTGCCGCGAGCTTCCATCCATGACATGACACCACGCGCTATGCTAAGATCATTCTTCCCATACCGCCGAACAGGGATATAGAATTTGATTGCTGGTAGATTGGCATCTGGTGGGATATCGAAGTAGTAAAGATACGCAGATAGTAGCTCAGGAAACTCCGCGAAATTGTCCTTAGCTAAAGGATCATACGTCGGCGAACTTGGGATCTCGGCGTCGTCGGGATAGTTTGCCGGTAGATTGAGAGTTGTGGCGATAAGGTCACGCAAGTCTTGCAACTGGGATTCAGATATGGTGATGCGTCCACCTAGGGTCATAACCTCCCGAACAGAGGCGAAACTAGTACTCAGCGTCTGAAAATACCATTTCAAGCGTGAGCTCTCAGGCGAAATGTTGTCAACTGCGACCATACTACGCAAAACAACCTCGAGATCAGCATCGCCTAGAGAACTATCCAATCTACGCGAGTTCCCCCCACAAGATCCTAGCGATTACTTACAAGGGCTTAAGTGACTTTCCCGCGTGGCTGTCGGCTAGAAACTCATGGAGCCTGGTTCGCGCTACACTCACGGGATGTAACTTGGCGAACGAATCTTCCCATTTCGAAAGAGGCAGCTGTCCATCCGCTTGACCTAGCAAACGAGGGATAAAATATGTCTTGAACATGTATCCCTCACGTCCCTCACGGACAAGCTCAGCGGCAATCATAATAGTAGTGCTGTGATGAGTACCTGACTGGGCCTCATCTACATACTTGGATGTGTCGTGGTCGTACAACGTAGCAAAGAAGTGGTTTGCCAAAGAGAGATTAGAATATGATGCTACTTCGTCAAGTCGGTGCAGCAATTCGCGAGACGAATGCTGGTTCAAGGGATCAAGGGCAGTTCCTGAGAAGTGATCGATGGCCTCGATAGTGTAGCGGACCTCAGGTTCACCACCAGCCTTGTTCCACTTCCACGAATACTCTATTGGCGAACCCTCGACACCTAAAAACGATCTCCAGGTGACGGCGGAGCACGGCGCCGGCCCTAGATAAGGAACCTGTGATATCTTATTAGGCCAAAGTCGGATGCATGACAATTTTTCAAAGGAGCACTTTACAATCCAGTGGTAGTGAAAAACGAGGGCCTCATGCTGTTTGGAATCTGAATATCCAGCTGCCTGGAGTAATTTGGCAAGATGACGTCCAGTGAGCTGCCACCAGTAGTCACAGTCGAAATTCCGTGACGGAAGCCACTGTGAAAGCGCCGTCCAGGTTTCATCTTCCTGGAGAGCAGCAACCTTGGTCATGGCTTTTGATTTCTTGAAGAGTTGGATGGTTTGATAATGCATTACACGTAGTTTTGCCGGTTCCCCTCTCAACCATTTAAGCCCGAACCACCATCTCCTTTTCAATACCTCTACGTTATCATGCGAAGACCACCAGGCCTCACGTAGGCAGAAGTAACCTTTGTGCCGCCCGATGTCATAGGGTCGGTTGTTTTTGATCCGGCTTATCGACTTAAAATACATCTAGATACGCCTTGCAAACGAGATCGCCGTAAATCATCCTCAACCCCCCAAATAAACGACTTCTGCGCTGTAGGATTGCGGTGACAACTTTGGGTAGCATCAGAATCTCTTATCATGGTGCATATGAATTTGTCCCCTGCATTGCCGTGACGTCGTTGACCGAACCGTCGGTGCTGGGTTTAGAAAGATTGCAGGATGCCATTGAAAGGTCTCTTGGCACAGCATACGTAGTGTGAGGTTTCAAACTTACCTAATGCAACGCGACCCCCCAACCCCGACGGTAGCACCGAGCTATGCAGGGATGAAGTCGGGCATTCGGACACCGCTTCCCGGGGCACCCCTCCTGTGGAGAGCAGGTAGTAAAGTATATTATTGTATACCAATGGTGAGCTACATCTGGTTAGGGTCTACGATTGGGCCGATGGCACATGTACCATTTGACTGTATTTGAAATATCACCGGCAAGGCAGAATCCTTCTACTACGCCACTCATATGTAGAAATCACACAATAGCAAAAAAGGAATTCGCAATGTTTATCTACGACATTTGACAACTTTGACTCCAAGAGATTGTGTACGCCTGGCTGTTCAGATACATAACAATATCTATTGAGCTGACAAAACGTTGGGACGGACGAGCACACCCATGTATGTTGGCTTCAGGGGATTCCTCGTGGTATAGGTCGTCGGCTTAAGCCACGGTTATGCAAGCTTCGTCAAGCGAAGAGGAGAGGACTGGACGGAGACACAGGGCATGGCTTTTTTTAGGGTGTCGTGATGAGACTCCAGCATGGCCGCCTTAGTAATTACTCTATTGACACCAGAACTCTTATCACTCGGGTTAAAAATAGCGAGTTGCTTTTCTAATTACCGTCGATGTTTTGACCTTAAATCACTGAGTTCATCGCCTTTAACCAAATCGTTGAACCTATCACCATAATTATTAATCTTAGTATTTGATTCTAAACATCTCCGCGAAATCCCGGCAAGAAGACCTCCGTAATGCTATATGTTTGTCTTCTCAGCCATGGCTCAAGAGACCACCATTCTGCAAGTGAAGCCCAGGGGCTGGCAAAATGATCCCGAGCAGGAGATCTGGACGCTTGCGGATCTCGAATATGCCATGCCCTCCGGCTTCATTCGAATTATGTTCCTGTACGGGCTCAGTGAGCCTATCGACCACGACAATATAATTACTCAGCTGAGAGGTGGTCTGGAAACGACTCTAGACCAATGCCGCACTCTGACTGGCGTATTCAGAAAACAAGGAGGAGAAGTCGATATCGTCCGAAGCCGTGGCAGTGCCGTCCCCTTCATCATTAAACATTCGGACGATAAGCAAGCTTCGTATGAAGATCTTGAGGTCGCCGGGTTCCCTACCATAGAGGTCTCCAAGCAAGCTGCATTAGAGGACATGGGTAACACGCTGACGAATACTCTTGAGAGCGGGCGGCCTCTCCTTGAGCTTCAAGTCACCTGGATTTCTGGAGGCATGATTTTAACTGCCGGATATCACCATTACCTTATGGACGGTGTTGGTTTTTCGGCGTTCCTCCAGCAATGGATGGCCAACACTTTAGCTTTCAGTGTCAATGTCAACGCCGAAGTACCAGCATGGGACTCCAGTTCCTTCAATCGCGAACCAATGAACGGCAGATTCGTCCCACCCGACAAGCGAATTACTCCTCCAATAGACGTCCCCAAGGCGAGCCTCAAGACAGCTCTGCCTCTAGTATCGCGTCCAGTGATCCTACACTTCCATAAGAAAGATGTAGAAAGGCTTCGGATGGCAGCAACTCCCCAAGGAGACTCGGTGTCATCATATGATGCCGTGGCGGCCTTGGTATGGTGTGTTCACACCCGTGCACGGTTGACCATGTACGATGCTGGACCGACAGATAGCACTGCTCACCTATCCGCTGTCGATATGCGGGCTCGATTTGACCCTCCTCTACCCCTTACCCTTCAGGCCAATGCCTGCATCGCGGTAGTCACAAAGCCCATTGCAGTTCTTGAAGTTGTTGCCGAGGGAGCGCTACCCAAACTGGCCTCCATGATTCGACAGAGTCACACCGACGGGCAGTCCAACGACGTTATGCGGATGGCTCAGGAGAGAGCCGATATGATTGCAGCACTCCAAAACAAAACAATGGCTTCACTAGCAATTCGACATGTGCCTCGGTTTGCAGCCGGTATGAGCGATAGAAGGTACAGTGGCTTATATGAAGCAGACTTTGGTTTAGGAACTCCGGCCTCCGTCCGCTACGATCATCAAACCGGTACGCCTAGCTATATGAGAAGGATAACCCCTCGCTCAGACAAGCACGGCGTCTATAGTCCTTACCCCATCTTGGAGGTGCAGGTAGCGGTGGAATTGCCGTGTCTGAAAAGCTTTCTCCAGGATACTGAGCTTCGCCAGTATGCACACATTTTAAGTGCCTAAATCAAGCACGAAACAATCATTAGGGTTATTACTAGTTTACATGCAAAATATTACATTTCACTCCTTTGAATTGGCGTTCCAGTATGATGTTTTATACCTAATACGCCTTGCTCACAGAGGGGGTTTGGGTCTCGTACCTAGGTGTGACTAATGTGACAGAGTGACAGATATAACCTACTAGGACTCAACTCCTAGTATTGTAGGATTATGTCATTATATCCCCGGTTTGTTTCCTCTGTCACCCGGGACGTCACCCGCCACACATCCGTCACACACCACACGCCTGGGTAGGGGACCCAAAATTCCCCTGTAAATAAGAGGCATCAAGTAGAGAGACATTTCTTCCGTCACCCCCTTAGCTAGGTTATACCCCGTATTCACTTATCCCTGCTCTACCGACAAAATTTCCCTCCCTGATATGGACTTGCACGTTACGCCGTCATCTTGCTGAGGTTTTGAGTCCGTCGACTGAATGACAGGCGGTGCCTCCTCCTTCTTTCGGATATCTTTCCAGCCCATCCCCAAGGGGGCAACCAGAGCCACAACACCCGCCGCAGCCCCGAGATAGAATGTGTAGTCTATGCTCGTTGAGTACGCCAACAAGACTTTTGGCAAATCTTGAGCACTCACGATCTTTCGAAACTCAGTAGCACCAGCATAAATGATGGCTTCGACATCAACATTTGGCGCTTGTGATTGTAGCTCTGACCGAAGACCTGCGTCGAATAGCACATTATACAGTGTCAGGAAGACGGTGGGTCCAATATACTGGCACCATACGATGAAGGCGGTGGCAGGTGCAACTTCTCTTGGTGACACAGCTACCTGTGTGGCGATCAGGGGCTGGTGATTTGTCAGCATATAAAATATGATGGAACGAGGACGAGTGCTTACCATTTGCAGAGCGAGGCCGCGACCAAACCCTGAGATGATTGAGAACCCAACCCATCTGCCTGTTGACGTGTGTGGTTGCAGTAACGAGAACAAACCAATACCAATTGCATTGAGCGCTCCTCCCACTAGAGCAAAAGGCATTACATAGCCGGTTATTGTCACTAAACTTTACGTTAGTATACTAAGTTTTGGCGACGAGTTATAGTTAAATTTCTTACCCATCTTACCACCAATGATAGCTGAGACTAGTTGGGGCAAGATTGTTGCTAGAAGATATATCCCACTCATTATAGGGCTAGCATCTTTTACAGCCTGGAAATAAATAGGGAGGAAGAATAAAGATGCAAACATAGTCGCTAGCAAGAAAGCATAGCTGATACCGCTCGAGAAAACAGCTGTTTTCTTGATAATCGGAAACGGGATCAAAGAATTTTCTGCCTTGTACCAGTTCCAAACTATCCAGATGATGAAGGTAACACCAGCACCGACGAACAAACCAATGACCTGAGATGATGACCAAGAAAACTGATTGCCACCAAATTGAAGAGCAAGCAGGAGCTGGACGATGGCTGGCGTAAAAAGAGCGAAGCCAAACAAGTCAAGGTGGCGATGGAGTTTTCGTACAACAGATATGGGATTCTTCTTGACGACTTGCTCAGGAACTCGCATGATAAGGAGGGGCACAGCGACCAGAGCCCCAAGAGGAAGGTTAACGTAGAAGCCTTGAGAAGTCATCAATGTCTCACTCCTGCCGGATTCGCACGCAACTCCACTTACACCATCGCCAAGTATAGCCTACTGTGAAAGCGCCGCCGACTAAAGGGCCCAAGACTGCACCCAGCTGGGCAACTGAAAATCTTACGTGTTAGACGAAATCGAAGTTGAGAAGGATGTTGAATACTCACTTCCAAAGAGAACTCCAAGGATTGCTATTTTTTGTTTCAATCGTATTAGCCCTGAACTTGTTCCTCGCGACGGAGGACTTACCTGGCCGTTTCTCTATAGGTACCGAACAGGCCAAGATGGTAAATGCGCCGCTATTTAAACCAGATGCCCCAATACCAGCGACTACTCGGCCGATGATCAGCGCGACTGAAGAAGGCGCCGCTCCACAAACGGCGGATCCAGCTTCGAATATGGCGAAAAATACCAAAAAGGACCACTGTGTCATCATCCTCAGTCCCGATCTTGAGACATACTCTGTTGCTCGCTCACCTTCAGGCTGAAGTTATGGTAAATACCACCAGACAAAGGGACGAACACGGCACTGTTGTGGCCATCTTAATATTCAGACATGGCACAGTATAATGCAGGGATGGCAATCATACCTTCCAAGTTGATAAGCACTCCCGTACCAGCCAACGTCCTTGAGGGAGTTAAACTCGTCTGTGATCTTCGGGACGGCCTGCCAAACGATACGGTTAGTGCGACGATGATATTAGTCTTTAAGATGGCAATGTTGACCGTGGAGATAATAGAGCTGTCTAAAAATATCAAAAAGGCTGCCAGGGTCAAGCTGGCCAGCAACAAGACCAACTTGGCTCCAGTGACTGGCTCGGGGCTGTTTGACTCTAAGGGCTCTTTGGCCGTAGGGTTGAGGCCTGTGGACGGCGTTTCCGAAATATCTCTGGCCTCCCGTTCAGAGAACGATGGCTTGTGATCTGGGTAGGCATCGTTAACTTGAGCTGGTTCCATGTCGGCACAACTTGATCGATTTGAGTCTTGTTAGGTGTTAGATCACGAGCGGGCGCATGTAAAAGACTTAATACCATCGGTAAAAAAGGAGTGAGTGTTTTACCATTCACTCCTAGACCCTAATTATATATAAAAGTAAATGTAGAAATGGCCGTGTGTGGGAGACGCAAGTGGGGCCACAGCTACCTGATGGCTGTCGGGTAAGATGATGATGCACTTTGGGGGCCCAGCTCCTGATACCACCTCAGTACAGTCCTGGGTATGCTCTGGACTTATCATACTCCTTAGCAAGTGTGCACACAAGTGGGTCTTTTCAATTTGTAAGGAATGCCGCTGTCCGATTTGAAAAACCCCCAGTGAGATACTCAGCACTGGGGCGCGACGTGACAACAACCTTGCGCGAAAATCTCCAACTCATATGCGAAAGAGCGCCGGATGAGAAAACAGATGGTGTGATTTAAGACCACCTGCAGTACTACCAGATACATAATCTAAAGTTGGCACTCCAATTGCACTATGCATAATAGAGGTAACTTTGGTATATATATATATGTAAAATTGGCTTGCGGTTCCTAGATAGTAAACACTTCAAGTTGCTATAAACTGCTTTGCACAAACCCTTGGTTAGCCCTATCTATCGTGTCGTTACTATGCACATAGGTACTTACCTACCCGCTGCTTTACCCTTGCGTTAACACCCACGTATTTTACAAGGGACTGGAGAGGGGCTTATATGTACATGTACGGTCAGGATTAGTACGGGTGATAAGGCGGCGCCAGTCAGGACGAAGACACATCAACCGCAGAGGATGATGGGTTAGCCAGGTAGAATGGTCTTCCACTCTCTATCTTCCTCATCTTTTTCGCTTGCCATTCCTCGTGTCTCGTATGTCCGGAAATTCACGTTACGGTCGCGGTGGAGGGCTCGCAAAGTCCTGGGATATTGGCCTGCATAGTGGGATAGACTTGTGAGTATGGGCGTCAGGTGTTGTGTCATGAAGGCCCCGAAGAATGACAGGATTTCATGGAAGCCGTGAGACGCAACACCTGTGGTGGTGTCATTCGGCGACGAGTCATTGTTGAGCAGCGCTGAACGCTTGGAGGTCGATGGCCAGCTTCTAGTCTTGCTCATGGCCGCGTTCTCGAAGATGCCATGTTCATTGATAGAACGCTGGTTAAGTCGGCTGGTCTCGGAGATGGTCAAAGAGCTGGCGAATTCGCGGAAATGGCGCTTCAAGATTGGTTCCTAGGATTTTGACTGGGAGTAGGGCCGTTTTTCTTCCTGCGCCGACGAGTATTTGTTCCGTGCTCAGCTGCCAGTGGTCTGAAGGGGGGGTCCAGTCATCTTTTGGCTCTCGCTGTCGTTTTTAGAGGCTGCTGTTATATGTGCTGTTATATATTCGATCCATTTTAATTTTTTTTCATCAAGGCACCGGATCACCGCGTGGCTGCACCGGCCGTCAGTTACTTCAAAATACTCCTCAAGATATACAGAATAAGATACTCTAACACCAGCACCGCGCAAGCCTTTGCGCGAGAGCGCAATGGTAACAAAGAGGCTTTTAAAGATAGCCCAGCTACAAGAAAAAAATTAGCTCGAGCACGGACCGTACTCTACAACAAAGGTTTATAGTACTAAACCCGGAACCCCCTGCAAACGAGTTTTACGGTAGCACAATAGTGGTAGCTAATAAGCCTAGCCTAAGTACAATCTGCCCGAGCTCGGGTTCGCAATAGCTATAATTGCGCTATGGCAAACCACCGCTTTGGTCCGTTTCGCGTTATACGCTAGCGGTTCGTGTGGCTTTCTAGCGGTCCAAACTTTAAATTGTGGCTTTCTAGCGGTTTGTGGAGCCCCGGTGGGGCGGGGGCAGTGGTTTTTTGTGGGGGGCGCAGTGGTTTTGGTGGGCCTAGCGCGGACCGCCCAGCGGTTTTTGGAGGTGTACGGAGTGACCTGCGAGAACCACTGCAGCGGTCGGCGCAAGACTGGATGGCAAGGGAGTCCAGTCATATGAACAACCTCTACTGGGATTAGAGATCAGCATGTTAAAGCAACAAGCTACGATCATACGTAAAGAGATCCTCGAGACAGAAAAGCCGACAATGAGTAAGAAAGCCTATGAAAACCGGCAGACCGAGATCACTGATCGTAAGAGTTCGGCATGGGATATCTGCTAACGCACTTAACAGGAGACTACCTACATTAACGGAATCACGATCCACCTCGTGTTAGCAACGTGACCACCAAAGATTACCCCTATTCATCACGATTTAAGATATGCCACTTGGATGGGTGTATCTCCGTCTGGAATGGCCACAAGCCCCGACGTGCATACCACAATGCATACTGATGCTAAGACACCCATGTGGTTAGTAGCTAGTACGGGGATATAGGGCAAATATATATATTACTTACTGCGGGTGTGCTTCCCTCCTCAGAATAAACAAGAATAACGAGAAAAAGGATATGGAGTAATAACAATTTGATTACTATATAAGCAAATCTTTACTAAATTCTTCATCCGTTAATTCCTAGGAGAAAGCTGGCCAGGCTACCCTTCGTGTCGTAAAACTTGTCTCAAAACCCTTACGGATGGCCCCGAGTGCCACGTACTCGGCGCACACTAACTAGCTAACATAGTTTCCGGGACTTGACAACTCTTTAAATTTCGAGGTCGACTGGAGTATTGAGCCCCTGGGGCGGCGGACGTCATCTTAGCCGTTGCGCCCGTCAAAACATGCGGGAACCATAATTCATCGTCCGTCGTCCGTCGCTCGGGTATCCATTCGCTTCACCGTGGAATGGGGATGAGACAGGATTTCTTCGCCGCCAATATCGGATTCGCCATCATTGAAATACCGTTTGCGCCCGACACTCTGCTCCATGGCTTGAAGTCGCCCGCTCTTACGAAGAACTCTCTCTTTCTCTCTTCCCTCCTCAGCCCCGTTTATCCTCGCATTCGCCCGCCCCATCCTCAAAAACTTCACCGGTTCTCGCGGCTTATCACCATATTCTCGCTCTCGTCCCATCACCAGCCATGCCTGTCTACACCCCCATCCGGGCGGGTCGGGATTTCTACCTGCACTGCCTCCCGACGCAGTTGATTGAGTATAACAAGGGAGGCCCGGCCGCCTAGGAGGCGTCCCCTTCATCTTGGAGTGCAAATTTCAGGGAGTACCTTCTACGCTCTCGTCGGGGAGTCCACATTATCTAGTCCCTAAGGAAGTACACATACAATACGATACCTTGATGATAAAGCCAATGCTCTCTAAACCACCACAGACGTCGAAGGCGCCGCGGCGCGGGCTGGGAAACCGTCCCTTATTTAGTATCTACGATGTTATAGTCACCGATAGATCTCAAGATACCTATATGTCGTGGTCGTTGGCAGCCCAAGCAGGTTCGCACGCGTCTGTGTCGTCTGGCGCGGAGATGGCCGGCCAGGTCACCCGATCAATCAAAACAAGACTGTCCCCTGGAAAACCTATCTCTATGTCTTACTAACCTGCTTGTCTCAGCATCGTTCTAGTAACACGTAAAGTGATATATACAGTCTAACTATGCATGTATGGGTATCAAGGTATTGACACACAGTCCAATACAAAAATCAAGCTTTATACAGTAGTCTGCACCCTGGTCCTAGAGCCGGAGGGTGATTCGGCCATCGTCGCTCTCGCGCAACCTGACGCGCACCGCTCTCTCCGACTTCCTTTTGCCGTCTTCGCCCTTAGGGCCGTGTCTAATACCATTCGGGGGTTTTATGTCCCCGTCCTTCGTCATGGTCGAGTCCAGCAACAAAGGCAGGGTCTCCGCCGACAGGATCTGTGAAACAGCCAGCCACGCGCTATCTAGAAGTGTGAAGCGCGTCAACTTCCAGAACAGCACCAGCACCACCGCCGAAATGATGAGTTGTAGGGCTACCGTGGCCATGATGATGGCAAATCCCGTATAGTTTCGCGGATGAGAACGTTCGACGACGGTGGTGATGGTCATCGTGTCGTTCCGCGAAAACGCGGGGAGCCAGTCGTAGTACGCGCTGCTGAGTACGATGGTCAGCAGGGCTTGCCACGTCACGGCAGGGTTGCCATCCGTCGCATTGAATACATCGTTCGCGATGCTCGTGAGTATGGGATGGAGAGTAATGCGGGTGCGAGATTCTGGCACGGGATTGACGGGGCTATCGAGGGGCTGCGGGCACTTTCCGCACAAAGCAGCGATCTCAAAAGGGGCTACGAGATCGACGCTGGCGCTGAAATTTCTGTACTTGAACGGTGACCATATCGAATCGTGGACAAAGTCAAACGACTGGGCCTTCAATAACTCTGGGTGGGCCCAGGGCTTCTGCTCTTGAACCGCCCAGGGCTCTTCTGACAAATTCAAATGGCTGGCGATACTGGTATCGTAGTACCAATTTAGGCGCTCACCAGATCCTGGCAACTCAATTAGACAATTGATACCGCTTTTCCATGTTTGTGTGCTTGAATCTTACCATAAAAATATGTATTCAGACCGTCTTGGCTATAATTAAAGGGGCTCCATTTCCCCTGGAGAGTGCGTAGGTGTTGATCGATAGGCCAGCGTTCTAGTTTGAATTGAGAAGTTGAATTTGAATTCAGCGACGACGGAAGGTATCTCTTTGAAATATCTATAGTGTCGAAGCTTGTAGTTGTGGCATTCCACTTGACGATGGGTTCGCTCGCCCCCGAAGCCTGGCTAGCTCGAATAGGGAAGCTCTGGTGATGTAAAACGCGAGGGGACTCCGGAACGGTTGCAAATCTATTTTCATTTAGTGATATAAGTTGTCTAAGGCCCTTTGAGAAGGATGATTGCTTATGACGAGAGAAAACTTACAAGGCATCGTAGCATACCGTTAGTTTATAACCGCCCGACGACTCCGTCTCGTTCCTTGGGTATTCGAGCCAAACACCATTCTCCACCTCCGAGCCCGGAGTTTCATTAGAGAGATAATCTAAGAGACTGTTGTACGAAGGATTATCCGGATAATAAGCCCAATATACATCTTCGGGAATAGAAGGTCTGGCCAGGAATAAGAATGCGTGGCCGAGCTCGACATGCCACGCATCAGATTGATTGTTGGGCCCGGGCAAGGGGCTGCCTGCATACCAGCCACTGTAACCTACATCGGCGCCGGATCGATTATGGAAGAGAGTGTCAATGGTGGTCGAGTTATTCATTGGGTCGAGGCTGCTGACCATGCCGCCGTCTGCGGCGCTAAGTTGCACAAACATGAAGTTGCCCGGCTTAAGAGTGCCTATACTGATGTTGAACCTGCTTGTGCGATCCTCAGGCAACCGTAGCAGTTGGACCATCTCATCTGTAAGGTTTCCATGCACTAGCGTTCCCGTTACAAGACCGTAAGATCTATAATCTGGTTTGTCGAAATGCACAACCGGGCGGGAGCAAAAGACCCGGGTGTCAAAGACATCTGCCGTCCCATCGTATGTTTGTAACGATGTCCTCGTCTCTGGAGAAACTATGGGTAAGAACGCCCGAAGGCTGGGCCCGGTGTCTTTGACCGAGTCCAATTCAACCTTTGGATCTTCAGACCATTCTGCAAAGCTAGGGAAACTGGCTGGAGGGGATGCCCAATAATTCCGACCCTTGTGTGCATAGAAACAGGTTAGGCAAATTCTCTAAGTCCCAGACCATAGAAATTGCTAAATCGTGCGAAACAAGGAGACTAAGCGATCAGACATGGGAGAGTTTTATACACACCTGCTGAAGCAAAACGGTCATGTTGTTCTCGTACCAAGTATCAAATCCGAAGCCAACGGCGTTAGACATGGATTGGGGGAGGTTCACAATCGGTCCATTGCTAAGGTCCTTCAACAGCAATGTGGAAGTGAATTGCGATGTAACAGAAGTGTAGGTGGTTAACAAGATGAGCGCAAGCGGCCAGTTGCATCTGTGTTTTAATGCACTCCACTACAACAAGAGAGGTTAGCCTTCGGTCTTCAGGACAGGCAGCCCACACACGCGTGGACAGTGGACGGACGGGCATAGCTGTGGCTTACAAAGAGCAGAAGCGCAGATAGAGGCCCGGAGTTTGAATATCGAGCGATGGACATCGCAGGGGCGTCTCTGAGCCGAACGCCGCCGCAACCACTCGATTCGAGAGCCAGGGCAGCCAACATGGCAACCACTGTGGTTGCTTGCGTGGTCACGGCTGTCCGTATAAAGATGGAGCTTAAGGTGACAGCGATCTCCAGGTACCCATCGAGGATCAGTCGACGCCGTTGCGCATCTCCTTCGTCGCCGAACCACAACCAAGAGACGAACCCTATCGCTACGAAAAGGCCGATGAGTGCGAGTATATTGGTTATGACGATGAAAGCTCCTAGGCGTACGAAGAGAGATCGTCGACCGCTCGCGTGACGGTTTGGCGTTTGGAATGGTCTCGCAGCGTGGGAGCCAGGACTACTGTCTCGAGAGTCGCGAGCCGAGGAGGCATCGTAGATTTCTTCTCTCTCTTGGCGGAGGGGTTCTATTAACAGGGAATCGAGAGATTGGCGAGACGTGAGCGCACGATTAAGCGTAGGCGTCGGCGCCTGCTGGTCTTGCCGACGGGGAGACCGAGGCATGGCTGACTACTAAGTAGGTGCTTGCACTGTTCCACACGAGTATCTCAGCTCAAGTTAAGTTGAACAAGACGCGACGAGGGCCGAGTCTCAGTCCATTATTATATGTATGACCTTGGCGTAGAAAACATAGCGATATTTAGATTCCAAATTCCGTGCTCCCTATAATCGCCTGCTGTTGCCGACTTATTAATAACTTTTGGTGTTGGTCCCATGCAGTAGTCCGGGTACCTGCATATTGATCGCCAACATACATATAGTCCCTGTCTATCAAACTCTAAGAACTACAATATCTTCATCTCAGCACACACACACAAAAAAAAAAAGGAACATCAATCTACAAGACGATTTAATTATTATATAAACAACATTTTATACCTTGACTTTAAATAAGCATATAAGAAGTGTTTAGTTATAGTAAGTTTCCATACTTAATCCACCTGTTGCATTCGGGGAAGAGGTCGCTCAGTCTCGCTGCTGTAAGCGCCTGGGTGGGACTGGCTGGGCATTTTTTAGGCGCCCGCCAAGGCCAAGAATCCATACAGGGACTAACCTTAGCACTCTCTAGGGCTCGTCGACTGGATCCACGAGAGACGCCGATTGCAAGGCTCAGCACTGCTTGTACTCTGTACCACGAAGGGTATCCACGTGGGGAAGGGGACCCGTGAGATTCAAAACCTACCCGTGGATTTGGACGTGCCGAGACAATACGAGAACTGCGGGCCATTATCAGTCAACTAGTACAGTATGCAAGAGTTGTTTTGGCTACTTCGCAGTGGTATTACGTCTAGATTAAATATGTATAGTAGTAGGTCTTTCCGCGCCTTCGAAAAGGTTTACGTCTTCACAAGTTCTTGATCGGGTATCTCGTCCGCAGATGTTCGCCATACTTGAGAATGGCGAACGACACGGGCAGGAAGAGGATGGCGATGAACGCCAACAGACTATTGCCCCAGCCGTAGCCCAGTTTATCGTACAGTCTGAGACCAGCCAAGGGCAACACGGCCCCTGCGACGGAGCGGATGATGGTGTTGGACGCCAGCGCCGAGGCGGCGTAGATGGTGAAGGCGTCGACGAGGTACGTCTGGATGGAGAAGAAGACGAGGATGTTGCCGATGCCGCCGAAGGCGGTCCCGATGATGGGCACGATCCAGTGGACCTTCTTCTCGGCCGTCCAGCCGTAGATAAACAGGCCGATCGGGATGCAGACGGCGCCCAAGGGGAGAAGCGGAAGGCGGTACTCGGGCTTCATCCCCTGCTTCTCTTTGCCTGTCTCCTCGGCTAGCCTGTCTGCTTCTGCTGCCTTTCTGCTGATGTACTTGTCCGATGTGCTGCTGTAGATGACGACTCCGATGAGACTCCCGACACCCAGGCCCAAGAATGAAAGGCCGACGAGCGCCGTGGAAAAGCCGTATTCTATAACACTCGAAGTTAGTTATTGCCATTTGGTGCGTGACTTGGGGAGTTTCGGAAGCCTTTGGACACACTCTTGTCCCAAAAAGGAAATCTCGTGCTCTGAAAGGTACCAAAACAAGAAAATGGTGCCGGAGAATGACTCACGCCCCTGAAACACCTCGGTCATGGTGGTGAATTGAATGTAAAGGTATCCGTAGGTAAGCGCGGTATAAAGGGCCATGATGGCGACGATGGGTGAATAGATGAACATCTTGACTGGGCGGATGGCGCTGCGCTTGAAGAAGTCGCTCGGGGATAGGCCGATGTCTAACTTGGAGCGTAGCAGCTCGTTGCCCGTCTCCTTGCGCAACCTCTCGGCCTTTCTCTTGAGGAGAATGGGCGCGTAGCTCTCCTTCATCACGAAGAACATGAAGACCGTGATAAACCCGCTGATGATGGTCAGAACCCAGAAGTTCCACCGCCAGCCCTTAGCATTGGACAGGAAGCCGCCCGCGATCGGGCCGATGATGGGCCCCAGGAGAGGTCCCAGGCTGAACACGGCGAGGACCGTGCCTCGATTCTTTTGCGGGATTATGTCGGCGACCGTGCCGCCGCCGTTCGTAATCGGCGCGACGCCGAACAGGCCCGCCAGGAACCGGAAGGCGATCAGAGAGTCGAGACTAGGCGCGAGCGCGCAGGCGGCCGAGAAGGCCACGAAACCGACGTTGCAGGCGTGGTAGACGGGGACACGGCCGTAGATCTCGGATAACGGCGCCAGAAGGATCGGGCCAGCCGCGAAACCGATCAGGTAGACCGAGACGACGAAGGTGGCAATCTCGAGCGAGGTCGAGTGGAATTCCTGGAGTACTAGGGGCACACCTGGGGCGAATATGGCTGCGCGATAAATCAGTACCTGACTACTACTAAGACGGGTTTTTATCATGCCCACGCACACGAAGCTAATGGTGATATAAATGTCTGGAAGCTGACACAGCCCGTGTTGAGAACTTTACGTGTCGTCGTCCAGTTGTAGGGGTTTTCGGGATCGTCTTCGCCGTCCCACCAGACGACGTTGGGGTCGTTTTCATCACCGTCTGCGGCTGTTTGCTTGGTCGTCTCCCCCTTTTCTATGTCGTGGTTTGTGTGCTCTGCGGTTGCGCCCGACTGTCTTCTTCTTTGGCCCTCTATTGACTGTAACCTCTTCAGCTCGCCCTCCCTGTCCAATACGTAGCCAGCGCTAGAGGGGATATCGGCGTCGTGTCCCTCATCGACGGCCTGGCTCATCTTGCGCTCAAGTTGCAGATGCTCGTCGTGGTCCTTGCCACCATCTGTATGTGTTGCCGCATTCGTGGAAGCGGCGTCCGACATCGATCACCAGATATTTAGATTTTTAATTTTTTTGTTGGAAAGCCAGACTAATGATAGTTGGATTCCACCAGGTCTAGTTCTCACGTAAAAATTCTCAGACCTCCACGACAAGCTGCTTTTAACCACGTAGTTCGATAGCTCGGGTAAAGATACCTGGGGTAGAAGTCCGGGGAATATCTCCGCTTAAAACCGTTGCAATGTGATTGTACCTAATTAGTAATAGGAATTGAAGACTGGAGGTGAATGCTCGTGCATAGGCGAATGGACGGGCGGGAAGAGGAAGCTCCAAGGGATTTATTTCGGTCGATCAAATGGCACAATATGACGACCAAATGCTCCAATTCTACTTATAGCACAAAAATTCATCACGGGTCGGATCACACCGTTGATTTATGGAATACGGCTTCATATAGCATACATGCCCCTTTCCCGTTCCTCCACCACAACGCCAAGCGAATTGCTTGTGTAAGTAGTCCCCATTCATAATCATAGGACAGACCCTTCAGACCGGGGGCCGACCCCCGAACCCGGTTGTCTACCCTCACTAGGTAGCTAAGGCAGTTTCGCAACCGCGCTGCGATTGGTTCTTGCTGTACGACAATTTCACCGACCGAGCTCGTCGTCTCCATCGAGGAAATACCCGAACTCCGCCGCCAAGTTATGCACAACCCCAACGCCGCATTGGCAAGGGTTGGCCTGCGTTTGTGCAACGCCCGGGGCGATTTCTCGGCTAAGTCACATCCGAAGCGACCGCAACCCATACCAACGGCGTAGTGTAGGACGGCGGACACTACCATACTGGTCAATAGCGTACTACCGCAAACGCGCCTATTTCTACTTGCGTACAGAGTGGCTACTGTACGTGGGCCGAAGCGTAAAGATGACCACGATCATTTCAGCTTGCCATTGTCTCACGTTATCCGCTGAAAGCGGCGCCATTCTGAGGTGGGCAGATGCAAACACGCGGTCGTTAGATGCGGTGTTTGTCGCCAAAAAGGGTCATAGCATCTCTATATGTTGTACTTGTACTTGGGTATGTTCCACTTCCGCGGGTCGCAGATTGGGGATTGCCCTCGCTGCACGTGTAGTGTTTTCCCATGGCAGGTGTAGGTGGGCTGGCTAAACCGTACACGTGTAGTGTACCGGCTAGCCGGGCACCATGTAGGTTTGGTGTACACTATATACATAGAAATATGTAGATTAGGATCGTACCAAGGTGCGAGGTATACTCTGTACTACGACGTGGCACAGTCTCTGATTCGACCTGAACAGTGACATATGAGGATAGCACTTCTCGAGACACGGCACACGACATGTACGATTCTTAAACATTAGGTAGCTTTGTGCCGTTGTTTGCCAGCATAGCGCCAATGTCACGATGCTGGGTATCGCATGTGTGGATTCCTCTCAGGTGAACGGGTCGGTGTACAGTAACGGACAATTAGACTTCATTCTCAGGCCGACTCTCGGCACATGGCTCTCTCCAATAATAAAGGACTAAAGCCCGACGGGGCGGACGGTCGGACAGTCGGGGTATACTGTGCCGAGCATTTGCCATAGAGATCATATAAGTCGGTCCTTGTTGCACGTGGTCAACGTGGCAGTGATATACAACGCGTTTAATTACCTTGTTCTAATATCCAATAGCCTATTATGCCTGCGCTAGAGTACCAAGTAAGTAGTCTGCCATAATTCGATGCATCCAAGTTTGGCGATATTCTGCTTGTTGACTCTGCATATCTGTACTTTGATACAAGAAATATCCTAAAGCGGAAACAATACGAACCCCGGTCAATATGCGACGCAGGTTTCCTTCTGACGAGCCTGTTATTTCAGTTACGTGTGAAAACAACTTGACAACTTGAAATACCTACCTGTGATGCTACCATTACTCGGGTTTTTTTTTTTCTCTTGGCGAGATGCATTGATTTTATCTTACTTTTTTGCATCTCTCTTCCGGTCCGCTTTGTCAGATTTGAAAAGAGACGAATGGAGAAAGAACGACAAAACAGTTTAATCCCAAAACACCCGCCTAGCCCGAGAATGGATAATGCAAGCTTGTTAGGTCAGGACGCAAAGTGAAGCATAGGTAGGTAATAAGGTAATAGCAAAGTAAAGGGCATTCAAAAAGCTTGGAGCGTTTTGCACGTGAACACGCGATGCCGCTAGATAGCGGATACGGCGTATTCATGCATGGCAAGTATAAGTCAGTACAGCACCTCAGCTAGGTAGCTGTGCTGGCAGCAACAACCACTGCCGTCGACACAGGTTACCCCTGAGCAACACTGACGCAATCCTTGCTACGGCCACTGACAAGCGACCTCACCCCGCAGCAGCATTCACAATCATCTACCTAAGTACCTATAGAGACTGACTTGATATGAGATAAGTACCTGCCTACCACGCAAGCTGAACACGCGCATACCTACGCAGGTATTTAATCCAGCACACGCCCGCGTCGGATGTCGAGAAAGAAGCTCCCCATGGACCACACACCCTCACCTCGGCCATGTCGACTACCACCGACTCCGCGCCTCCGGCCGACGGGTCAGGGATGCGCCAGATGACCGAGAGAGCCAATGTCACACTCACAGGTGTCGCCGAGACGCTGCTGATTCCCCTCCTGGGCCGGGCCGTCGACGCCACCACGCAGAGCCCCATCCTTGGCGACCCCTACGCGAAGGGCGTCGTGGAGAAGCTCGACTACGACTTTGGGAGGCTCCCCATGCCGCCCACCCACGCCGCCGCAGTTGCGCTGCGCACGCGCTTCTATGACCGGTGGACTGCGGCGTTCCTGGCCACGCATCCTCACGCCACGGTACTGCACCTCGCCTGCGGTCTGGACAGCCGCAACCAGAGGGTCGAGTGGGGGCCCGGCGCGCGCTGGATCGATATCGATCTCCCCGAGGTTGTCGCCCTCCGCCGCCAGGTTCTCCCCGCCTCGCTCGATGGGCAGGATTATCGGCTCTTGTCGGCTGATCTCACCGATGGTGCTTGGCTGGAGGAAATCCCGGCTGACTGGCCTGTCGTTGTGGTCATGGAGGGGCTGCTGTCGTATCTGGAGCCGGAGCATGCAATGGGTCTGCTGAAGCGACTCGTCGAGAGACTCAAGGAGGGCGAGCTGCATTTCGACTGCATGAAGACTGCGGTTATGGCGGCTAGCGCGAAGGACCAGAAGGCGGCTGTCAGTCGGACGGGGTCGGTGTTCAAGTGGGCGGTGGACGATCTGAGGGACGTCGAGAAGATCCATCCCCACCTCCGGTTGTTGGAGGTGATCCGCTATCTTGAGGCCCCCGGGGTCGAGGAGTTTCCCTTGCTGAGCCGGGTCGGGTATTATATAATGTCGTGGGTGCCGAGTCTGCGAGACAGCGTGCGGTTTGTCCGCTTCGGGTTTTCGGAGGGTGCGGAGGGGGGTTCTGGTTAGTGTGCGGCCGTGCACGATGGATGTCTGTCGCTGTCAAGATCATGTCACACACTGCATACCGCCCCTGGCCGTGGGTTCGCCCTTGCCCCGCATGCAAAATGCTGCTGCTGTTTGTGGCCATGCTCTGTCCTACTGCTTGCAAGACCTGTTTCCCTGTGTGGCAAACCCGAGATGCTACGCAAGCGGAGCGGTCTGCATCGGGGGTCATACACCAGAGGTACTGTAGGGTCTAAAGTGCGCGAATGGCGGGAATTTCATAACGGGCCAGGCAACGCGTTGAGTGCACCGTTATACCACTTCTGTTGCCCAGTCACCGAGGCCAGATCAAGTAACTAACTAATCACCGCCTGGGTGTCTACTGTCATAGGTATCAGATTTCTACCTACCGTGGCATGCTTCCCATGCTTTTCTACTCTGGCCTGCTGCTTCCCGCATATGATACTGGCGTTGGTAGAACACGTGCAATAGAAGCTACATATATGCCGCGCACATGTTTAATGTTTACATAGGTACCTACATATGTAGGTATCCTCAACTGCACTTAGATACCCAAGGTACATGCTTATGTACTTACAACATTGAAGGTAGGCATGGAGGTATTACTACCCACATTCGTCCCTTCCAGTTACACCGCTACAACTACCTTGTTCTCATGTGCAAAGCATCATTCCAGGGAAGTGCGAGGCCATTGCGGGTGCTAGCAGTAGGTATGTACCTAAACAACTACACGTACCTCGCAGGTACCTGGTAGATGCATGAGGTCTCTCCCTGCACGCCACAGTTTGACTGTTCGATACCTAAGACTTGGACCCTTCCAGTTACACGCTTTTACTTACATCCAATGCATCAAGGGTGCTGTGTCTGGTAGGTGGTGGTTGTTAACTTACATACATACCAACTTGCCAATGCCAACGTTCCCACGCAACCTGAGGCGCTCGATAAAAGACAGACTTACCTTACAGCTACCCAACATACACACGTACACCATTCAGTTTTCTGTTGTAGCGCCGGCTTTGCGGTTACTTGCACTTGTCTTGCCACACCTACGATATGGTACCGTATAGTACCGTATAGTACCGTATAGTACCAACCCGACACAGCGCTCTCTCGCCTCATCACTACCTCTCGCCGTACATATTCGCGAACCGGCATTCACTTACCTACATCCCTCGGCTTTCTAGAGTTGACAACAGCTTCGACTTCCACCTTCCCCGCCTTTTCACTCCACGACAGTACTCAACAACAATCGCATTGTCCATTTCCCTACAGCTCTCCACTCTTCTGCTCGTATTCCCACGCCTTCATCCACTCTAGACTCGGCAGTTTACAATAGCACCACTCATTCCCTGACATAATTCCACCCCTAGATATACTGGCAGCACACAGCCGTGACCTGCTATCCGGATGCCAAGTTCCACTCCCACCGCATCGGGCAATCCGAACACACATGCGGCCAACGATGGGTCTGAGAGTTCGTGCGAGAACCTGAACAGGATGGCTACGCACGAACCAGCAAGCCTAGCAACCATCCCGGCTGAGGTTGTATTAAACATCCTTGGCTATCTGGGGATGAAGAAAGACTGGCTCGGGCTCGCTAGAACCTGTCGACGCGTCTCCGACTTCGTAGTGGCCGAGTTGGACAAGTACAGCGTGGAAGACGGAGACTACTACGCCCTCTGGTACGCTTGCGTGGCCAGCAAACCCGCCATTCTCCTGCGCCACATAGCTCTGGATGCTGCCGTTGTCAACCGGCACTTCACCAAATACTTCCAATGCGAAAGAGTACGGCGGGTAAAGCTCCGTTCCAAGTGGAGATTCTATCCCGACTTGAGAAGGTTCGGTAAGGGCATGACTCCTCTGGCTGTTGCCGTCGTCGCCGGCAGTGATGCCATCGTCAAGCTGCTACTCGCCCACGGCGCAGATCCAAATCTCCCGGACCTCTACCCCGCATTCTTGAACACGACACCGTGGTACCCCATCCACTGGGCCGTGGCATCGAAACACGAGAGCTCCGTGGCCGCCATCAGGATGCTCGGAGCATACTCGGCCAATATGGACCAGGCCCCGGAAGATTATGACCAAAAGGACACCTCCGAGTACCCCAAGAGCATGAAATGCGCCCCCATCTTCATCACCCTTATGCTCCAGAAACCTCAATGGGATCCTCGAGGCAAGCGGCAGACCAGCTGCGAGGAATTCAACGACGACCTTCGGCAACTCCAGGGCCTGCGTCTCCGGCAACTCGAGGCCCTCCTTCAATGTGGAGCCGACCCTAATGTGAGACACCACCGGGATCGCGTGACGCCCGTGTTTTTCCTCCTGTCTTCTCTCGCTACCTACAACCCGTCCTTCTACTTCGAAAAGAGTGTGACGCTGAGTCACGAGGAAGACGGACAGGCCAGCGTGGTTAACGAGATTGCCGCCTCGTTCCTAGACATGCTCCGTGATTTCGGTGCCGACATACACGGGCTCGGTAATAATTACTTCCACCTCGACACACTGGGTCGCCTGGGCCCCGCCACAAGTCTCGAGACGGCCTTACACGCGGCCTGTAGACTAAAAGATCGACACAAACCCATTATCGACTGGTTTTTGCGCAACGGTCTGTTGATTGACAGTCTTGGTAAAGCCCAGAGCACGCCGCTCATGGCGTACTGCGGCTCGACGTTCACGGACGTGGACCTGTTCCGGAAGTTCCTCAGAAACGGCCCAACAATAAATCACTCGGACAACCAGGGCCGCACGGCGCTCCACGACCTCTGCGCTAACCAAGCGCTACGCCCACAGGTCAGGGAGAAGGCCGTGAAGATGATGCTCGATAGGGGTGCTGATCCGACATTCATCAGCAATGAGGGCCACGTCCCGGCAGAGGAACTCAATACAGGGGGGCTTGGCAGTATTCATGAGGACGTGTTGGTAATGCTAGAGAGGGCGACCAAATCGTGGAATAAACGGGCACGAAAGCGGGAGGAGCAGGAAAGCAAGAATAACGAACGCCTGGCCTTGGCTCGCTCTGAATTTCATAACGACCCTGCAGACAATCGGCGTAGTCACCAATCAGCTAGCCATGGGAACAGCAGACGAGAGAGCCGCGAGGATGGTTATAGAGATAAGAAAACAAGTCATGGAGCCGGTAGTCCCGCTGGCAGTCGGGGTTGTAGCCACGCTACTACCCAGGGAAGGAATCGAGGAAGCCGAGGAGAGAACCGAAGAGAAAACGGAGACAGTCATCAAGACACCAATCACGGCAGCACTCGGCATAGCAATGGTAATAAAAGCAACGGCCAGGGCAAAGATAGACAGAAGACCTCCCGCGACAGCCATGACAAAGGCACCCCTCAAAGAAGCGACCAGTCTACTCCTCGAGGCACATTCTACCAAAAGGTTCGCGGCGGCAGATACTACAGTGATACTCAGGGAGATCACCCAGGTGGTAATCATGAAAACCGAGGCGCCAACCGAGAAGTTAATCGAGTTAAGACCTAAGTAGACCCCAATCGGCAACCTACCCTCGACAACGCATGATGAAGCCGACGATCACTATGCTATACTTTGCCATGATGGTCCCTCTCTCTCTATCGCTAACGTCCGTGTAGATGATGATGATGATGATGGCATAGTCACGAGCGTTCTCAATTGGCAATGCATCTGGAGAAAACCAGGGCTTGACTTAGCTTTTGCAACGAATGGTCTTGATGGTAATACGATCAGGTCATATTAATACCCCTGTGCTGGGAGGGTCGTATCGCGGCTACTGTACACGTTTGTTTATGACTACATATTGCACTGCGCTGCTGCCTACCTACTTTCTAATGCATAATAAAAAAAGCCTGTTGAACTACAGTTGAAGCTTTTCTATACCGCTTCTCGTTATATCGTGCTTTCTGCCCTCGCTGTAGTAAAAATTGTTATTGTCGCTGGGATTCGTGCAATTTGACGTCCTACCTTACCTAGGTACATACCTGTCTACTCACGATGCGAGAAATACTGCTAGGTGATAGAAATAGACCAAAAGGGCATAAGAGAGCACGATGCGATATTTCTTGTGTTCCTTTTGTAGTCTATACCTGGTATTAACAACCCTAAATCTAGAAAAACCTAACAAAACAAATGGGGATCCCAGCCTGCCTGCGACATTTTTGACAGTTCGTTTACGACGCTCTTGTCTTCATTACTCGTTACGCCTTTCCCTCTTCCTTCCCTTTCCTCGACATAGCAAAGCGGCCTGAGATTTGGCTGTTCCTGGTCTAGAGTCTATCCTTACTCAAGCTGGCCGATTCCGAGGTGCTCGGGGTCGGCCTTGACAATGCGGATGGTGTTAGTGTTACCCATACCGCCTCTCCAGCCCTGGACGACGACGACGGCCTCGCCCCGGGCCAGGACGTTCAGTCTAAGCGCGTTGCTGATACCCCAGCCGATGCGCTTGTCCACGTCTTCCTGCCAGTTGACCTTGTCGAAGTCGGGCTTCTTCTCGGGGAACAGGAATGGGTAGACGCCACGGTACAGGTGCGCATACCGACTGGCGCTAGGAGTACGGGTCACCATGAAGATGGGGCACACAGGTCGGTACTTGCTCAACAGTCTAGCCGAGTCACCGGAGGTGGAGAGCACGATGATACCACCGGCGTTCAAGTCGAGAGAGGCTCGTACTGCGGCCATAGCGACGGACTCGACCACAGACACAGGTCGCTTCACGATCGAGCAGAGCTCCTCGAAGTGGCTGACATAGGGGATGGAGTTCTCGGCCTTGATGCAGGCTTCGTGCATCTCTCTCACAGCCTTATCGGGGTAAGAACCCTTGGCCGTCTCACCCTAAATTGCAGAGCGGTTAGAAGAGGGCGACGTGAGGAGGAAAATGTTCAGAGTACTCATGTGGTCACGATGTCGAGATCAGAGGTAGATCACCGGCACACAATGAAACACTTGAAAGTACCCCAAAAGGTATGAAAGACTTTGGTATCACTTACGGACAACATCACACAGTCAGCACCGTCCGTGATGGCATTTCCCACGTCCGACACCTCAGCACGGGTTGGGCGAGGGTTCTTGATCATACTCTCGAGCTATTGTTATGTAAGCATAGGCACCCAAGCGGACAAAGTTGGGGAGAGCTGAAAAGGAGTCGAACCATCTGGGTAGCGCAAATGACGGGCTTGCCGGCAATGTTGCACATGGCAATGAGCTTCTTCTGGGCAGCGAACACCTCGGCAGCCGGGATCTCAATACCCAAGTCACCACGAGCCACCATGACACCGTCCGTCTCGCGGAGAATCTCGCGGAAGTTGTTGAGGCCTTGCCGGTTTTCGATCTTGGCAATGATCTGGATGTGCTTGCCATCCTCACCGAGAACCTCTCGAATATCACGGATATCCTGGCCACGGCGAATAAAGGAAGCGAACACCATATCGACGTTGTTCTTGACACCGAACCTCAGGTCATTCTTGTCCTTCTCGGAAAGAGCAGGTAGATCGACGTCGGTGTCGGGCAGGTTGACACCCTTTCGGGAGCTGATGAAGCCGTTGTTGAGAGCCTTGACCTTGACTGTCTTGTCGTCGACAACCTTGACGACCTCAAAGGCGAGAATACCGTCATCGACATAGATGATTTTGCCAGGCGAGATGACCTTTGTGATGTTCTTGTAGTCGACGTACCTAGTGACGGTGGTTTAGCTCGGCGCTTCCGGTATGGGGCGGGGTCCCGTGAAGACGTACATGTTCTGGGTGTCACAGGCAGTAGCATATTGCTCATCCGTGGTGAAGTTCATGATGGTTCCGGCAGAGAGGGGAAGATCCTCGTCTCCCTTGGTGTTACCAGTTCGGATCTCAGGTCCCTTGGTGTCCAGGGCAATGGCGACGGGACGTCCGGCCTCGGACCTCTCAGCCTCCCGGGCATTGTCAATGACGGACTGATGGTATTCTATAGGACGTGGTCATCAGCACTCTGCGCCTCTAGTTGTCATTGTTCTCTATGGGTTCGTACCGTAGGAGCCGTGGGAAAAGTTCATGCGGACGACATTGAGACCAGCCTTGCGCAGCTTCCCGATGGCTTCGACCGAGTTTGTCTTGGGACCGATTGTGCAGATGATGGAAGACCGGCGGTAGTTGTGCTCGGGCGAGTAGGCGGTGTCGAGAGCGGCGAGCCACTCGATCTTGTTGTTGCCCACATTGATGTGGTCGAGGGCGCTAGTCGCAATGGACTGTCTTCGCTTGTGAGAGGCCATGGTGAACGGTGGAGGTCGAGACGGAAGTCGAGACGGAGGTTGTAGTGTTGAGAGTTGGGATCAAGGCTGTTGAAACTGGTTAGGAATCGTCAATACATGAGCTGACGTGGAACGACATCTGATGGACGATATGGGATTGCCGGCCCCCAGGAGACCAGTTGTGCCAAGAAATGAGCAAGTAGACCAGATACGAGGCTTATATATCATGGAATTATCAAAGAACGCCTCTTCCCCAAACTCAATTCCGACAGTTTGGCCGAGTATAAACGACCTGACGAGGAAGCATCTCGCGCGTATGTGTACCTCAGCCCGGCAAGCCCAGTAGCTTCAGTAGTGGCAGAGTCGCGTCTTGCAACAGTAGCAACACCGGAAAAAGCTTGCTGTGAAACGTTGCCTCAACGAGACGATCGACAGGTCATCCCACGATACGGGCCAGTAACGCCCGTACTCGACCTGTCGCTACCCCCGCGCGTATGACAAGTTTTGGAGCAGAGCAGCCAGAGGTCTACTCAAGCCAATGCCTCACGTCTCAGGCGGTGCCGGGATAGGCCGTGTTTTACATGGCACACAATAGAAAACACAAGATGAGGCAGACGTCGAGATTCACATACCTTGGTCAAGTGCTGGGTCCGATACTCAGGAATGGCACAACCGCAAAACTGTCGGTGGAGGGGTCTCCAACTCGTGGCTGTCGAGTGTGGATGGAAGAGCGTAGGGGGGGATGAGAGAGCGATGCTGAGAAATATTGAGGGATGAGGGATGAGGGACGAGGGATGAGGGAATTCTCGACAACAAGAAATTCCAGATATCAATCAATCTCCCGGCCGGTAGTCCGTCGTTCCAATGGGCGAGACCAGATCGAATGCGTCAGGTTCCCAGGTTTTGGTGGTAGGGATGTGTTTGGAGGGGGACCGCACGGAAAAAAGTGCCTCAGTGGTGCATGTATGCAAAGCCCAACCACATCCCACCAAAGCGCCAGGACCCTTCGAGCCCCTCCAGACAAAACTAGGACAAGACCCCTCAGCAACCTCAGCAACGCCGGGCATGCCCCCTCAGAAACCCCGAAACAACCCTCATTGACCAGTAAAACGGAACCGTGCAGCGCTGACAGCCCCGCCATTGGCCCGCTCACTCTACAGGCACCTACAGTAGTGTACAGGAACCTGGTACCGTTAGGTATGTTGCACGAAGTGGGGCAATATCTTGGCACCTGTCCGATAAGACAGTCCGATAAGCAGCGCTTTCTGCCTTGAGAACAGGGGCTGCTATGACTAAGCCGCGGTAGACCGATAACCCCGGATGCCGCTGGGTGGAGAGCTCTCCGCGCCCAGCCCTTCGAGTTTTGGCGCCAAGCGGGGACAGGCTCATGCAGGACTCCAGGAGTGGGCAAGGCCCATCATTCACCCCATCATTCACCGCTTGTGGCTTGGGTCTCGAGGAACACCTGCAGCTTGCAGCGTACATATGATCCACCGTTGCCTTATCGTCGTTCGTCCCCGACCGTCCCCCAATCACCCCCGACTCAATCCCGACACACGCACGAACGAATACCACGAACCCGCTCGATCGAATCGAAACTCCTGCAGTCAAGATGGTTGTAAGTGATCCCTTGCCTACACCAACCTCCCCGGACGAGCCTCGCGCTTTCGGACACCGTGTTGGTCGAGCACGCTGAATTCTGAACATGTGTCTTCCATCAGCTCCTCAACTTACTGACATTTGGCCTCTGGGGAAAGCTCGGACGACTAGGCCACTATGCTTTGGATGCCGTCCTCAGTACGTTTGTCCCTCGGCCCGCGACGTCTGTGCGATTCGATTGACACGTCTCTCCCTCGCAGTCTCGACCATCCTAGCCGGCATGCGGCGCTCGACCGGTCTCACGTGAGTTTCCCCGCGGCCCCCGTCCCATCGACAGCCCAAGCGACACAAGGAAGACGAGAGAAAGAAGGGGGCAACTTTGGTTGCAGAGGATGGAAGCTGACTGTCACCGATGATCCACGCAATGTAGTGTCAAGAGCGAGCGCATAACGGGCGAGAATGGCGAGATGAACAAATGGGTCAACAAGTACCTCGGCGTCGGCGAGTGGGTGCTCGATCAGTCGGTGGCATTCGCCGGGACCAGCAAGTTCTTCGAACGCAGCCGATAGTCTCGCCCCATTTTCCGAGTCTGTTCTCGAACCCCTTAAAATAGACCGAACAAAGAGACGATGAATGGACGGATACGAAGATGACGACCGATCATGGAAACCCCCTTCACAATTTTCTCTCTGTATGAATGGGGCCTTTACTCGAACTCTTCCCACGATATCCATGTACATGGAAAGCTCAGCGGAGCCGGTTCATTCCAACCTCTTATTCCAAGATTGGTGGAATGAGCCCTGGGTGGTGTATCATGTCGGAGGATACCGGCACGCAGCTTCTTGTGTATAACGGAGCGAACGAGACGAAAAAGAGGTTCCCTCTCAACTCATGTTTTGTTCTGTTCAAGCTCTCCACACCTTCATATTTGTATGTGAAGGGTTTTTTTTTTCTGCTTTGATTTTGCTTCGGAGCTTGCTTGGTATGGCGTTTCATGGGCTTAAGTCTGGGCAACATGTGTAGATAGATGCAGCTGTTCTTCTTGAACCGGATATACATTCTTGTTCAAACCCCCGCGCGCGCACCTGTGCGCGAGAACGTGTACGGAATTCCATTCCGGATGACTTAGATTTATACGTAAAGATGAAGATGGATGAAAATCGGTGCGGAGCTGTCAGGTATCGTGGGATTCGTATCGTCCTTTTACGCTTCTAGAATACCTAGGTAAGGTACCTACTTAGATACATACATAGGTGTGAGATATGAGGCTTGAGTCCCGCATTTCGCCGAATAGCCGAGCTTTACCGACGCTACCTACCTACGGGACTTCTAGCGGGAAGGCCGGCTGGGCTGTAAGCTCCATCTGTCCGCCGCCTATCTAGGAACTTGATATTTTGAGACGGATATAGAAGAAGAGATAGAAGAAGGAAGAATAGGCAAGAGGGAGAGGAGAAAAATAAGGAGGAGGAGGAGGGAGGCACGGGGATTTATCTAAAGGAGATAAAGCAACGGAAGAAAACCCAAGAAACTGCCTTGACGGATGTCGTGAGATGTAAGATGACGGCTATTAGGCCACCTAATGTAGGTAGGTACCTCGAGGCAGCCGAGTCGGAGGCTTCGTCGCAGTGACTTACTTATATACCTACGCAGTCGAGCCGGAGAAGATGGCGCAGAGATAGGTTAGGTAGGTCGGTACTCGGTTCGCACGAGACGGGATGGACGGATGGACGGACGGATGGTATACGCATGTCCATATGTATCTGAGCTGGCAGTCTTATATCTCTTACCAAGTAAACAGTTAGGCAATTACGCGTGTATACATACATGAGAAGAATAGAAAGATATCCGTGAAAAACCACCGCTACTATATATTATGTTCTCTTGTTGTTGTCGCTATGATATTATGACTTATATGCCCAGCCACACATACAAACATACACACATACATCCAAGGACGAAACCACGCCTACATGTGTGTGCCAACCAGGCATAACCATAGAACCTCGCCTACCGCTTAACAGAACATAACATAACATGAATACCGGTGCCGCCCACCATGCCTGGTAATCAAATAAATAAAGCAACCTGATATAGAACACCTATCAGGCGCAGAAGCGGGGGTATGTATGCTTCTCTCCCTCCGTACGAAACGCCATATCCCGAATCCCAACCTAGCCCGGTCCTAGCCCATCTACAAGTAGTCCGTCTACTTTCCGGTCTAGACAGTGTAATATATTTACACACACACACACATATATATATATATATGCCCAGAGAAAGAAATAGAACCACCACTCCCGTAATAATAATAAAAATAATAAAAAACCTTAATCAACATCACGATGACTCTCGGCCAGTAAATCCGGCGGGACTTCGTTGGCACTACTCGCTCTGCTCAGGGGGCGCTGTTCCTCCGCTTCGTCCTGATCTTTGTCAATTGCTTCTCCCTCCCGTCTCGGTTCTGGTGGCGGCTCCGACACAGCGACCATCTTCCCCTTTCCCTTCCCCCTCGATCTGGGCGAGGGGCTATGCATGGATAGAAACTCGGGGGGCACGATGTTGGGTTCGTCGTCCTCGGTCTCGTTAGGCGCCTCCTCGCTAAAGAGGCCGGGCGGGACCGCATTGTCGTCCTCGCTGTCTTCGCGGTGCGCTGTCTTCTCCTCGAGGAGGTTGTCAAGATTGGCGCTCGTACGAGAACTCGAGCGTCGTAGCTCGTCAGTCCCGTCCCAGCGACGGAGTACGCTGCCAGTGATCTCTTCCTCTGGATCCCTACCTCGCCCCGTCTTGGCATCATCGTGGCCTATGCCCAGTAAGTCACCCCTGTCGCGTGAGTTTACGCGCGAATGTGTAGCAGTGCCGCCCCGGGGCGTCACTGTGCCGTCTGCCCACCCCACGAAACGCAGAGTATCCCCCAGCTGCGCCTTCAGTCCGTGAAAATAGTTGATCTCGGCACCGAGGGCCGTGACGAGCAACTTCCAACCCTGCGCCTCTGTGTACTCGTACAGTTCCTCGAGGTCGCGCGTCATCTCTTTGCACATGGCGTATTGCCTCTTCAAGATCTCGCCTAGGTCGTTGAATTTGGTGCTCTGTGGCTGCTGCTTCGCGGAGGAGTAATCCGAGATAGCATCGAACGTTGACTTTAAGTAGCGATCGTGCTCCTCCAGGTGGCCGAGCATGTCCTGCCATAACTGCGTCCCTTCGTCTAAGGCGGCGCGCTCCTTATCTACGGCCACCTTGCGCAATTCTAGGACTTGCACTTCCCCCTCCCACCAATCCTTGGCCATGGGGATTGTTCTCCGCTCGGGTCTGAGCGAGAGGAATTCGAAACCTGAGATGTGCTGGCCCACCAAGACGCGAAGATCAGCGTCTTGCGCCATGAGTCCCTCAACCTCGAGGACGGAGACCTCGGGGTAGTTCATAATATCGCCGATGCGCTTGTCACATTCGTTTAATGCGCCCCTGTAACCGCTGAGCTCCGAGTCCCGGGCGCTTTTTGCCTCGGCGATCCTGCTTTCGAGTTTGGTCTTTGTCCGCTTCAAGTCGCGGAGTCTCTCCTCCAACTTCAGGATATCCTCGCATGCGGTGCGGTGCTGGTGCTCCATTTTTCTGATATCGTTCTTGAGCGGCTGGTCGCGGTCCGACTCGATCGCTTTCATCTCGGCAACTATAGAATTCCGTTTCGTAGACAGGTTTCGCAGTCTCGATAGGGCAGCTTTACGCTCTCCGAGCGCCGTCGCAATGTAGGCCTCTTCTTCGTTCTTCAAGTCCGACAGCTGGCTCATGCAACGCGAAATGCCTAGACGCGCTTCCATCTTGGACAAATGCCTCTTCTTGGGTTGGCGTACGGGGATAACATGCCCATTCGGCGTGCCGGACACCGACGCCCCCGTGCGCGGCGTACTGTCGTCGTCAGGTGTCGTGTTGGCCAAGTGTTTCTCCAAGGCGTAGTCCTGTGCATCCAGAAGCTGTTGAAGCTCCAGTTGCATTTGGCGTTCGCGCCTTTCTATTAACTTGAAGCTTTGGTCAACCTTTGTCGAGGCAGTTCGCTGGGTGTATGCCGGGCGGGGCAAGAACATGCTCTCAAAAAAGGACGGTTGAGCACCGGCGTTCTCGGCGGGCGAACCACGAGCCTCGGAAGCAAAGGACGGGCGCCAGATCTCGGGTGCTTCGGTACCTTGTTCGCGTTGCTTATACGCCCTCTTCCCAGCCCTGTAGTCATGGAGAGCATTCCCGGTCCTACCAGGCGACCGTGGTGGGTCTTGAAATGCCACAGATGCCTTCATTCCAGCAGCACCACCCTTGCTATGAACGTGTATTGATTTCCCTCCATTGTGCACGGTACTAGGATTACTACGACTCGGGTTATGATGATGGATTTCGGTTGCCAGCAGCGCATCCTCGGGCCGAGGAGATAACTCGGCGAGGTCGTGTTCGTCGACGGGGCGCGAGGGGGGAGACGTGTACTGGGACATGAACGAGGCCATTCCGGACTCGCCAAGCCCAAGCTTCGAGAATAGGTTTCCAGTGAAGCTCATGGTCTGGTCATGGTCCGTTTACAGCCTCGTGGAATAGTCAAAGCGAGTGTATCTCAATCTCAGGGTCCAGGTCTAGGCCCAGAGCGCATGATCTCAGGCCGTGGTGAACAGGAAAGCAAGTCCCACTTGTTTGCAAGTATTATTACAGCGACAATCAAGACACGAGTATAGGTTCGATAGCGCTGACGAAACGGGAAGCACGATGATATCAGCAGCTGGAACTTGGTAATTACCTACTCAAGATGGACATATCGATAAGGCGACATGGCAGGGATGGTTGTCTTCTGACTACGGCACGGTGGCAGGTGCGCTGCTCAGCTGGTCAGCAGCAGAAACACCTACAGTACTAAGCGGATAGTTCCGAGCAAGCAGCCACGCTAATAGCAGCCGCTTACCGTTCCAGGTTAGCCTTTTTAGATCGACAAATGATCGTCGGTCGGCAACGAACAGGCGAAAGACGTCTCAAGCGCTATTTGCTGGCTACCTTACCTTACCTACACTACGGGATTCACTGCGCGTAGACGATGTCGTGCATGTATTGGTAGACCTATCAAATCGAACTACGAGATACCCGAAGTGCTCAACAGATGTCCGCAATCTGCCAACAGCAGCCATACAGTAAGTCGCTCGAGACCGCCGGCCGAGTCTCGACCTCAGGCAGATCTCAGGCTACATGTATATATTAAACCACCAACCAAGTCGCGTGGCATTTAGGCGAATCTGCATCTGCTCCACGCTCTGGACTAGTATGACGGATTGGTGAGTAGGTATCTGTGCTTTCGAGATCGCCACGAGCAACGTAGACGCACCCCGAGCAACACCCCAACCATGGACTCTCTCACTTCCTACGGCAAGACTGTTTCTACTACACTCCCGTCGTTTCTGCACACGTAGCACAATCATCTTTGCTACCTGACAATTTCCCCGGTGACACCGGCAGTTGCGGCACAGAGACGTACAACGTCCGTGTCGGAGGTGAAATCCTATATATCTGGCGCGATAGGTCTTGTACAGAGCGAGCAAACACTCGCCCGTTTGTCGTCGATTCCCTGTTGCGGCGCCATTCGACCTCGGTGTGGGTATTCGGGGCATGTAGTATAGGTATTTCCAAGGTCCTCGAATAAAGTGCGATTGTTCTTTCTGCGTTCGACATCCGACGTCGACATTGAGCGCAGTATCACCCACATTACCTATCCGCTCTGTCCTCCGAGATTCTATTTGTATAAAACGGTCTTCCTCAGCCGAGGGAGGCTCGCTTTCCCGCCTACCGCAAACCTGCTTTAGTTCTTCTTCCTCAGAGCATCTTCGGTCTTCGAGCCCGTTGTTCATCCTGTCAACGGCCCTCGCGCCAGAGAGCCACAATGCGACACACTATATTCCCGGCCCTCGTGGGGTTCACCACGGCTCTACCGGGTCAAGTCGTCGAAAAACAGGTACGCCCGTCGCACCTAGCCTTCATCCGTCACTGCTACGGTCGAACACAGCCACTAACCTCTCGCAGATCCCCATCTCCACCGTCACGGCCGCCGCTCATCCCATGACATTCTGGCCCCTGAGTCCGCTAGCTGCGGCAGCGACACCAATCAGCTACGGCTCGCCGCCAAAACCGAGCCGAGTCCCTCCCCTGTGGAACGAGGATATCGTCCCCAACCCGGACTGCACATCCACTCCTTCTCCTCCTCCCCGCTCCTCTCCCGTCCCAGCCTCGCTCTGCACCATAATCAAGGGTTCCTACCCGACCTCGACGCTCCCATCCTTCTGCCGGCCAACCCTCTTCGCCAACGCCCCCCACCGCGCATCCCCTTCTTCCGGATCCGCCGTCGTCACCATCGGCGCCAACAGCGTCCCGGACAAGGTCTCGTGCTGCGCCGAGTGCGCCGCGTACTACAACTGCTTCGCCTGGCGGTTTCTTCCCGCCTACGTCGAGGAGACGCCCACGGATAGACTTCCGGGCGGTTTCGATCCCTGGCGTCATGGGGGGTGCGAGATCGCTTACCATACGGGGGATAGAGAGGAAGAAGAAGGGGAGGAGGTAGTGGTGCCAAGTGTTTGTCCTAATGGGTTTGTCAAGGGCGGGAATGATACCGGCAGTGGGATGGTAGGGAAAGGGAAGGGAAGCGATCCGTGGTTCGATGGCCTTTATTATAATGGGTGGAATGAAGGGGCTTGTGCTGGGCTTGGGAGTGTTATCTTTTTGGGTGGTGGGGATCTGGGGATTGGCGATGGGAGCTCGCTTTGTCGGGTCTAGATACCTGCTCAGATGGTAAACCTGCTCGAGGGCACTGCGTAAATCAGAATGAAATAAACAAAAGTAATATGACATAGGGTTGAATTTATGTGAGGTACAAACCGGATTTCTGCGCCATGTTGCGTTGGTCTACTGAGCTATCCTGGATGAGACCTTTGAGTTTTGGGGTCGTGGACTTTATCTCGCTTCTCTTGTTCGGTTCTTACTTCTTCTGTAATAGGAAACGCTCGGAATTATTTCTTGTGATTTGTGCTCTTGTTGTAACATGGCGCCCAAGAGTACGTCTTCGATACCCTTCATCGTTTTCAATGATAGAGTACGCGAGCGAAGTTGTCGAGGGGTTTGTTCGCAGAATTAGAGGGTATAATCGGGATCGACAGTAGCACAAGACAAGCCTATACACCAGGATTCTAATTTGGTATAAGATACTTATGAACTGAAATCTACGTGGGATGAGAGAGAATAAAATGAAGCTGAGGACAGGGAAAGAATAAATCCTCATGAGTAACCCGACCCTCGTTTACATATTCGCCACGAGGACGATTTTGGCTTAGGTATTTAAATTATATCATATCATATCCACGCCCACCCAAGAGTATGCACATTGAGCTATATTTCTAGACATTTGGCTTTCATTCTGTTTGTACTCCTCCCTATCCTGTTGTGAAGAAGCCTAGAGGCTATACACACTAAATTACAAATTCATCCCGCCGATCAAAACACCGGCTGCCTACTTACTTACATCTATCTAGCGAGCTCGGCACTGTCACAACCCTAATCATGTGATCATGCCGATAATATGATATAGGTAAGTAGTAGGTCGTCAAACACAACATCGGAAGCACAAGGATGAGCACGCCAGCCAGCCACGTGTAAGAGATCATTGGAGCAATGGCTTTCCTGTCTATATACAGACAGTACATTAGTTACGCATGTGTCTACGCACTTCGTTAGATACCTAGGCCCTTACATGTAACCAGTGTAACTAGTATGTAGGTACAGCCGCGGATCGATAGTTCGGATGGCCCGACCTCCAATTGTTTCGTGTGGTACCGGTACTTAGCAGGTCCATCAATATGCGGCCGCGAAACTTGGCCCACTAGGTGAAGACGCCAACTGACGTAGGTACCGGAATTCATGCGACTGCGTATATTACTAGCGGGACTGCTGCGGACTGAAAAGCAAATTCAACGTAGATGTCACGTAAGGTAGATATTTCACCGCCCGAGACGTATTTCTCATTCTTCTGGCTTGTGGTTTAGGTATCCAATATATATCGAACCTTGTCTGTTTGTCTTTTGTATCTCTCTACTCACTATACCTTTTCCCCGAACCCTTGGAACGCGCGTATCCAGCTTCGACAGATGCTTAATGACGGATTATATAAGGAAATAAGATATAATAACGATAAACCGCACTACAGACAATGACAGCCGAGAGATCGGACCTCGCGGCCCGGGTGCTCCCCCAGATGACGTTGGGCACCGGGGCCCCAGGCTCTTCGACTGCCCCGCCACTTCCTTTATCCACGTCCTTGTCCCCCGCCGATCGCGCTCACGAGCGCTTCAGGCTCGGTGGCAACGCCATCGTAACGGGCGGCGCGGGAGATCTCGGGTTTGCGGTGAGCAAGGCCCTGCTGGAACACGGGGTACAGGGCTTGATGATCTTCGACGTCAACCCGGCCGAAGCAGAAGCTAAGGTTTCTGCGCTGAGCGCCGAGTTCCCGGATGTCAGTGTCCGGTTCTTGAAGGTCGATATCTCGGATGAGGCGGCTGTCGGTAAGCATTCTCGGAACCACCTCTTCTTATTTTGGCAACTTTCAGAACACGAGATTCCCATTCTAGGCCACGAGAGTGCCTAGAAGCTTCTGAAACGCTCATAAATCACGCTCTAAATGGCGATAATTGATTCCGAGTATTGTAGATGCCGCCGTTGCGGAGACCGTGACGCTCCTCGGCCCCGTGACCACGCTGCTGAACTTTGCTGGTATGGTCGGTTGTGGCCATGCGCTTGACTGGGGATCGAAGGATTGGAACCGCGTCATGAACGTCAATACGATTGGGGCATTCTTCGTAGCGCGTGCCGTAGCGAGACATATGATCGTGCATAAAACGGGGGGCAGCATGGTTTTCGTCGCGAGCATCTCAGCGCATCAGGTCAACTTTCCTCAGCCGCAAGTGCCGTATAATGTCTCTAAGGCCGGCGTTAAGGCCATGGTCCGGTCCCTGGCCGGAGAATGGGCCCGCTATGGTATTCGGGTGAATAGTATCTCGCCAGGGTATATGGATACCATTCTGAACGAGGGCGACGGCCTCGAAGAAGCGAGGAATATTTGGCTTAGCCGCCATCCGTTGGGGCGGATGGGGCGGCCTGATGAACTGTGTGGTGTTGTAGTTATGCTTGCGAGTCGGGCGGGCAGCTACTTTAATGGATCTGACCGTGAGTCCTCCGTTTTCTTCTGTTTCCACAAAAGATCCATTCGAAAGCGGGCGTGTAAGCTGGTGTCTTAATACCACCGATGAGTCGCGAAGCTACATCACGATTGATTTAGTCAAGTTCTGAACCACAGATCACATTAACCGAAGCGTGTTACAGTTCTGGTAGATGGAGGACAAACCCTATTCATGTGACGAGCTTTTCGGCAGATGGTACATACCTCTGCTCAGGTAGATTGAGCGGTAAAAGCAATATTAGTCTCGCCCCTACTTACGGGCTCCAGCCTTTCTCTCACGAATCGCCGTGCTGCTTATTTTGGTTGCAAAGTCCTTTCTCGTCTGGGTAGGGGCGTCGGTGGAGTCCTCGGCGTCCAGAACGTCGACTTCGAAAATCTCAAGGTCGTGCCAGCCGAGCTCTCTGCGCCGTGCATTCACAGCGTCACCGCCTGATCGCGTCTCTCCCGATACTACGAGGACATCCATCTCCTCTTCCGCGGTGGTTGGCCCGAAAGCATCTCGGAGAACGACGCAATGGATTTCGATTGCGCCATCCCGATATCTGGCAATCACCTTATCGTCTGTCTTGATGACGTCCGGGTCAGCCCAGCCGCTTTTAGAGAGTTGAAGAATAGAGGCTAGAAATTCGATGACGTTTGAAGCGCGTAGATCCCATAACTGTACAAGTTCTGCATACTTCTTTCGCTTGAGTAGCTCGTCACCGGTGACGCCAATGATGAATCGCGCCGGTGGTGTCGCGGGGTCTTCCGGGACCTTGAGCAATATGGCAGCGGCAGTCAAAAGGAGTTTGTGGCCGGCGTGGAGATGGTCGAATGTACCTCCAAGACAGACGACAGGGTAGGTTTTCGATTGTATGGGCGGCGGTGAGTTCTTAGTCATAGAGAGCCCGCTCTCCACAACGATGAGTTGATCCTGTCTCAGCGTCTGAATTCGCTCATACATCTTTATATACGAAGAGAAAAGCTGATACCCCGGCTCACTGTTCACGTGGAAGACCTGTTTCCAGGGGTGGTAGGTGGCGGCGAACGTGGGCAGGTCAACTATAACCGTGTTGTTGGCATCGATTGCCGGACGACAGTCTTGGGCCAGAGGTTTCGATAGGTCATGGTCGATGAAAACCACGCGCACGTCAACGGCGTCGGGCCCGGCACGCATCTCGCTCGGGACAGAGAGCTGAGCGCAAACGATAGCCACGATGCCGTATACACGGGCCAGAACGGACTGCGCAGCGGGCCACGAGAGGGACCTGTGGTGGGGTGAGGGGCCGGCGAGGGCCAGAATGGGCGACGCGATTCCCACAAACAGCACCGAACCTCTGTCGTCATGATGGCCCCTTTGCTCCTTTACTTTTGTGATGGCGGCTTTAATGGGAGGACTATAGGCAGCATGCAGGGCTGCATGATCCGCTGGGTTTGGAGGTGGGGGTAGCAGTAGCAGCGAGGGGTTGTGATGGTGATTCGCCATGGTGAAAAGTAAACAACGGGGACCCCCTCGAAATCCGGGGATGTGTATGAATTGGCGGTGGCGGAGAGGATTCGTCGTCGGCCGGCGGACAAAGAGTGGTTGTATCTAGTCAGTCCAGGTAGGTAGGTAAAATTGTGTGCAAATGGATCGGGCCATCGACATTCTCATTCAACATAACAGGACTCATCATGCCTCGGTAAAGGGACCTGGAACTGGATGGGCAGTAGCTGGAAGGGGCCGTGGACCGACCGGTCGGCATGACAGAGTGGGACGGACGGGCAAAGGTGAGAGTGACGTGAGATGGAAACGGCCCGCCATAGGCCAGACCAAGCCACGTTCGTCCGATATTGGTTGGTTTAGCATAGGTAAGTACTTTATCGAAACAAGAGCTTCGTGCTGTGTTGACACTGGGGCGTGCACCTGTGCCTGAGTCACCTGAGGTTTACATGTAGGTAAGGTTTACCTCCAAGGCTGTTCACCGGCGACGGGTACCGAAGGCAATTACAGCGTACCTATCAGTTACATGTAGGTACAAACGGGCAATGACAATAGGTACCTACATTCGGTACACAATACTGTACTTACCTCCTGCGTTTACCCCTCCCCCACGCGCGCTACATGCCAGAGATATGTACTTAGTCAAGAACGAACTCGAGACGTCTCAGTTGTTCCACCCGTTTCCTGATGCGTTGGATGCGGAAATAAGTTGGAGCCCGAGGCAGAGATGCGCATGCTTATCCAGCTCATTCACAGTAATATAATCTATCTGGCTGATACGTAATGGCGAGGTTGGTATAAGTATTCTGAGTATCCTTACCTCACTTATGGAGGTACCTGTACGGATTATGAAGACTGCATGGAGACCCCTCTACAGTACAGACTGGGCCCAAGGCTCCCAGCCAATCCAAGAAAGTCTTGACCGGTTGTGTTTTGGCCTACTGTAGGTAACCAACCGTAGAAATGACAAAACCTTAATCTCACAACAAACAGGAAAAGGTAACAAATATATTATATAAATGGTTCACCGGAATGATACCCTTTAAAGGCCGTGTAATAAGTATTTGTAGTAGTACGTAATAAGTATATCTATCTGGGCTACCTGCCTACATATACCGGTATCAAACCGGGTTCAGACCGGGACTTTTAACCCGCACATATGTACCCTGATAGGACAGTGGATGCCCGAGAATCCTGAGGGGTACATGTAGGCAGGTGGCAGGTGGTACCTCTTCACCACCACCCAGCGCTCACTCATTGTTGCCCAGCCCCTCCGCACTCCGCCCAGAGACCACCTCTGGTTTCGGTCGTGTTACTGCGCCGGCGCCCGCATCGATCGTTCGTGGGAGCAGCCGCGAGTTGTCTATCCAATTTCTAGATTCTGGAAACTCGCGATTCGTGGGTCGCCGTGCTCGGCACCTTTAATTGCTTGAGCTCGTTTGTACTTCGCATCACGGCTCGGGCGTGCTGTAAGTTCCGCCGCCCATCTGAGTCCACTTCCGGCTCACATGTCTTTTGTCTCTTGGCCGGCGGCATTGATTCATGATAGTTCGAGCATCCTTGGTCGAACCCTGCCGCAACACCTCTATCTAGATTAGGCGCAACCCGCCACTGCGCTTTCATGCCTGCTCTGGGCACCTTGCCTACCTAGGTACCGACATATTTCCTAAGCCACCATTCCGCTGCACAAACGGCGTTCGTTCAAAGACGGCGACGACAACGACGACAGCGACGGAGAGACGACTGTCGGGTCGGGTCAGGCCAGGTCATTCTTGCCTGGTCTTGTCAGTCAAGCCAAGGTGATCCAACCAACCAACCACCGCACCGACCGCACCGCACCGCACCGCACCGCAGGCCACGCCAGACCAGGCCAAGTCGCAAAGCAAAGCTGCCGCTCAGTCAGCCAGCCACTCCGTCATCTCTGCGCTCCTTTGCTTTTTTGTCGTCACAGGCGACGCTCTGGTCTCTGACCGCTCACGTTTAACAGCCCATAGCGACGAGGAACCGAGGAACGTCTAACTACGCTGCCGAATACTAGGGTTGGTAACCTTGGGCATCTCTGGCTGGTTACCCGATCGATTCCTCCGCCGGCCTGCTGCGCCTCCGCCCGCCTCCGCCCTCCGCCCTCCGCCCGCTGCCCACCACACCGCGTTCGCCCCGGCATCTACCGTCTGTATCTGAATACCTCGCCTACCTAGCCATCTCTTGTATCGTATTACCGCACCCAGCATGAACCACCCGCCGGCGCAGTACGGGGCCGCCCCGAGACGGCCCAACAACGCGTACGGCGCCCAGCATGCTTCCGACGAGCTCCATATCCCGCCCAATTCCATGAACCATGGTGGCGCTGCCGGCCAGATGCCCCCCCGAGACTTCACCACCGCGCCCGGCCCTCAGATCAAGCTGGAGCAGCCCCCCGCGCAATCTGCCAATCCTCCTCAGTACCAGTCCTCTTCCTCGGCCGTTCCCAACATCCTCCAGCCTGGCCGCCCCCCTATCATGAGCAACAACACGGCTCCCACTTTGTCGTCCATGTCCGGCGCCATACAGCACTCCCCGAGCGAGTATACCTCACCCTCGAAGCCTCCGTCGCTGAGCATGTCGCACACCTACACGCGAGGGAGTCCTTCAGACCCTTACGATACTTCTACTCCCGCCACCTACACACCCTACACGCCCACTACGCCTGGCGGCTCAGCAATTCCCGGTCAATCCCAGTACATGTCACCGCAAGATCCTAAGTATGGCGCTCCCGGTTCGCAGAGGAACATCTCCAATACGCCTCTCGGTCTCGCCGATATCAGGCCGCGCGCCGACTCGAGCTTGTCCGACAGCCAGCCTGGGACCATGGGATACGAACTAGCCAACTCGCAGCCGTCAACGAGTAATTACCTGGCGCCTTGGGCTCTTTACGCTTTCGACTGGTGCAAATGGGCACCTCAAGGGAAAGGTGCCGGCAAAGTCGCTATTGGCAGCTACCTGGAAGACGGGCACAACTTCGTATGTTTCTGCTGATTTCCCCCCGCTGTTCTGCGAGTACCGCCGATATCAGATGGACTGACACGTCTCGTCTCAGATTCAAATCCTCGATACTCAAATCGTAAATACACCTGCCGACGTTTATACTCCTGGGTCCTCGAAATACTCTCTAGAATTCACCAAGGTTGCGGAAGCGACACATTCGTATCCCGTTACGCGCCTCCTGTGGGAACCTCCATCGTCACAAAAGCAAACGACTGACTTATTAGCAACCTCGGGCGACCATCTAAGGCTCTGGTCTCTTCCCGTCGATCCGCAACCGACACATTCGAATTCGATAAACAAGTCTGCATTAGGCCCTCCCATCACGAAGTTGACTCCGTTAGCCCTGCTTTCCAATTCCAAGACTCCCGATCACACAGCTCCACTAACCTCGTTGGATTGGAATACCGTCTCTCCAAGTCTCATTATCACCTCTAGCATCGACACCACATGCACCATTTGGGATATACCCTCCTTGACCGCTAAGACGCAACTGATTGCACACGACAAAGAGGTCTACGATGTTCGGTTCTGCGCCAATAGCGTAGACGTATTTGTCAGCTGTGGGCAGGATGGTAGCGTGCGCATGTTTGATCTCCGAAGTCTGGAGCATAGTACCATCATTTACGAACCTACGGCCAAGGACGACAGAGGTGAGTTCAGCTTCGAAAAACGTATGCCCACCCCTTTCTCTTGCTCACCACGTAGACAGACGGAAGGATCAGTCCCACACTGGCCCAGCAGACTATGTCAAATGCGCCTCCACTCCTGAGGCTGGCCACCTCACCACATGACACCCACCTCTTAGCAACATTTGCTCAAGACTCGAACATCATTCGCATCCTCGACGTTCGGCAACCTGGTCAGGCCTTGTTAGAGTTGCGTGGTCACGGGGGATCGGTTAACTCGGTGGAATGGTCCCCAGGAAGGAGAGCGTTGCTTGCGTCTGGAGGAGATGATTCCCAGGTGTTGTTGTGGGACCTTATAAACAGTAGCCCGGCTACCGGGCCTTCACCCAACGGCATCGGAGGGACAGACAAGCACCTCACGCCTGTGGCTAGCTGGAACTGCGACTATGAAGTTGGGAACCTCGGCTGGGCTCCTCCACTCCATCATAATGACGGTGCCGGAGACTGGCTTGGCGTTAGTGGCGGACGCGGTGTCTGGGGGGTGAAGGTCTGAGAAACCGAATTTGGGACATGACTATGACGATTCTCTCTCTTCCCTACGCGTTAGGAGCAGTAGAGCGACACATGGACAGGGGACAGTCAACCTGTCCTACCTATGGGCAATCCCCAGGCTTCACTATAGAGCGCGCAGAGACGAGCCGGCGATGATGGCTGTTCGTGAGCACAGCTGGAGGTGGCCATCTGAATGTGGGAAGCACTGCGTAAGCTGAGAAGCGGAACAATCGAACCCATCCCGGAAATGAGGAGCTCGGAAAGGAGAAACGCTATCGTTGCTAGCATGGGGCACTCGAGTAGCATGGGGTATATCGCATCCGTGCGCATATCTGATTTCGTATTTCTTACAAAGCATACTACGAATGCGGCGGCGGCGGCGGCGGCGGCGGCGACGGTGACTGGCGCTGATGGGAAAAGATAAGCACGATATGCTTTATGCTTATCATGATGAGAATAATCGTTGGTCGCAAAATTCAAGTTTTGGCTAATCATAGTCTCCAAGTGAGCTCCGTTTTTTGTTTTGTGTTTGCTTTAGACTTGATACGTTGGTTGTTTGTTCATTGAACTACCTAGGTTGGTATCCTAGTATAGTTTAGTAAGCGTATGCGTCCATTGTTAAGCATTCAATCTGAGTACAAGCAAGGGTGGTGTCCTCGATAGTATAATCGTGTATAAATAGCTCTAGCAGCAGGATGCTTGACGTACTTAGAACGTACTCATGGGGTTCATGAAAAGCCTCAGCTGACTGACCGAATGATAAGCCTAGATTCTCCGCTGATTTGGTAACTCAACAATTTGTCTTCACTTGCTAGACCTTGCTAATAAGACTCCGCTGGGGCGATGAGTCGATAAGAGGCGACGCAATTGTGCATATCCGGAGGGATTGGACGGCGACTAAGCAACCCGCTGAGTGAGGTCATACCTTTTTACTTCACATGTGTATGAGGAGCTTTAATACGGTTATACCGTGGACGCTACCACACCATTATTGTGAAACCACGTCTTCATAGCTTTGCTCCCACAGTATGCTCCCTCCCTGGGCTAGTGTCAACCTGAATGACCGCCTTACCCCAGACTTTTCGGGATGCGATGTCAGTTAGGGCCTCAGGAATGCTCTCCAGACCTCTGTATTCCTTTTCGAAGAGCGTGGGTTTGAAAGCACCTCTCTCGACCATCTGGTGTATGTCGTGCCATATCTGGTCTGTTTCCTCTGGATATCTTCTCGAAGTTTCCCCGCACCGCTACGTGACAAGTCAGCAAACCGCAAACCTCCACAGGGGTGTGTGAGTGACTTAGGAATGACACTTACATATCCCAAGATCTGGGCTTGTTTCAGTAGCACGCGATTCATCTTCGCATCTTCCATATTCCCGTCCCGTCCAGCAAATCCCACGACCAATATCCGTCCCCGATGCGCAAGACATTTCAAACTGCGATCCACCAGCCCGACCGCGTCAAAGACGACATCAACGCCCTTACCACCCGTCATCTCCAGGACCCTTTTCCACCATTCCGTCTTGGTCCGATAATTCACACACGCGTCCGCGCCATAACGAGTAGCGATGCCACACTTCTCGTCCGACCCGGCCGTGCCAATGACCCTGCACCCCGCGGCCTTCGCGACCTGCACGGCTGCGAGACCGAGCCCGCCCGCGGCGGCGTGGATCAGCACCGTCTCCTCTCCCGCGCGCAGTTTCCCGAGCTGCACCAGGGCGCCGTAGGATACGGGGAACGTGGCTGCTATACCCGCTGCGTCGGCGAAGGACCACCCTGCTGGGATCTGGTGCAGAGACGATGAGGAGGTGGGCACGGCTATGTATTCGGCGTAGGTCCCGCTGTGGGAGCCGAAGACACGGTCGCCGGGCTGGAATGAGCTGCATCTTGGTGACGAAATCACGATGCCCGCGAACTCGAGGCCTAGCGTGAAGGGTGGCTTCACATGGCGGTGGTTGTTTTGGTGTTTGCCGCGGGCCTGCTTGGTGTGAGTATATGTATAAGTGTGCATGAGTTGATTTGAAGTCCAAGTTTAATGTATGACTATAATGAAGGGATGCTGTGCAGAATATGAGGGATGGTGGTCTACATAGAATCCTGAGATACCTAGCTGGGCTGAACAGGCGTGAGGATGTGTATTCCGGACGCACATACATAAAGCGTATCGACAAAGTTCACGCCGGCGGCTTTTACCTGTATCAGGATCTCATCTCCGCGTGGTTCGGGGATTGGAACATCGGAAACTCGTATGTCGTAGTAGCTCTGCGGGTCTTAGTGTTGCTGCTTCCTGATATAGGAGGTAGGTACCTGAGTGTGGCGATGAGTGGGACTGAGTTGCGAATCTACTTACTTCTACGAAACGGTCGATTAGTACGGTTTTCATTTTTGATTTGAGAGGTGCTGGGTGATTGAGGTTTGGGGACTGGATTGTGATTTGTATTAATGTGAACAGACTACTACCTTAAGCACCTACTTGGTAGGTAGGTAGAACCTGATGTCGCCTTGAACTTTTAATTAGTTGCCTATGCTAGACTTACTGGATGATGCACGGCCACAATGCACGGCCACATTGATTATTGCCTACATATGTACTGCTTACCTAGGTATTGAAGTTGGCCATGTCCGCGGGCAGCCCACCCATTATATAGACTCCCTAATCCTATTTAGGTAAACACACATTGGAGCTCTCCCCCATTCCATACCTAGCGCGCCGTGCTCTTGCAACAGCCGCCGATTTGCTTGAAAGAGCCTTTCTACTTACCTACTCCCATTCTCGTTCAATCTTTCCCCATCATTACTCGCTTGTAATCTGTACCATTAATTCCTTCCGCATCGTCCCGCCACACCTGGCGGCTGCACAGGTCTTCGACATCTACACACCATCCACATCATCCACATCATCGAGCCGTGGCACGCATCGCCAACCGACGCGATGAGCGACCCGCGCGACTACAACGAAGCCGAGTCCGAAGAGGAGGACGACTTTAACCCGGCCCCCGGCGAGATGAGCGACGACGACATCAAGGGCGATGCTGAGGAGGACGAGGATGACCACAGACCCGCCGCAAAGAGCTCGTCGCCCGCCCGCAATGGACAGGCTGCCGGCCACGATGAGGACGAGGACGAGGACGCCAACGAGGATGGCGAGGGCGACGAAGAGGACGACGACGAAGATGACGATGAAGATGAGATACAGGTGAGTCACGGCTTCCCTCTCTGCAGATAGCCGGGGCACGGTCTGACCCGTGTGCACTGCCAGGGACACCGTCGCAAGCGCCGCCGGGACAAGCGAAACGCCTTCTTCGATATCGAGGCCGAAGTCGATGATGAAGACGAGCCCGAGGACGATGAGGAAGCGGAAGCAGAGAACGAGGGCTTCATCGAGCAGGAAGAACCTGGCGATTTTGGCGATGCCGGCCGCTTGGAGTCGGACAGAAGACACAGGGAGCTCGATCTGCAGCGCGACCGCATGAACCACGAAGACCTCCAGAAGGAAGCAGAATCTTTCGTACGCAAATACGGACACAGACGCCATGCTAGGGGCATGGGCGACACCAGCGTCGTACCCCAGAGATTGCTTCTCCCCAGCGTCGACGACCCCAGCATCTGGGGCGTGCGGTGCAAGGAAGGCAAGGAGCGCGAGGTCGTGTTTTCCATCACGAAGCGTATCCAAGAGAAGATGGGCACCAAGGATGAACTGGGCATCACGGCAGCCTTCGAACGCGGTGGTCCCAACTCCATCATGAAGGGCCTGGTCTATGTCGAAGCATACCGGCAGACCGACATCCTCCAGGCTCTCGACGGGATGCTTAACGTGTATCCCCGAACGAAGCTTCTTCTGGTCGACATCAAGGAGATGCCCGACCTCCTGCGAGTTCAGAAGACCCCCACGCTGGAGCCGGGCGCATGGGTACGGCTCAGGCGGCCCCTGAAGTATGCCGGTGACCTGGCCCAGGTGCAAGACATCACAGAGAATGGCCTTGACGTGAGAGTGCGCTATATACCCAGACTCGACTATGGGATGCGAGACGAATCACTCTCAGGCGTCGGTGCGGATGGCAAACGAAAGCGCCCTGTCGCTGGCCCCAGACCCCCGCAGAAACTCTTCAGTGAGGTTGAAGCCCGGAAGAGAAACCCTCGCAGCCTGACGGGCAATCCCCAGACCAATGTCTGGACGTACAATGGTGACCAGTTTGAGGGCGGCTTCCTGGTCAAAGATATCAAGATTCAGCATTTAACTGTTACCGATGTCAACCCTACTTTGGAAGAAGTGACGCGCTTTACTTCGGGAGGCGAAGACGGCGTCGAAAACATTGATCTCAAGTCACTTGCCGCCAGTCTCAGGGATAGCAATGCCACCACTACCTATCTTCCCAATGACGTGGTCGAAGTCTACGAGGGCGAGCAGAAGGGCGTCATTGGTAAGGCTACGAAAGTACAATCGGACATTGTCACTTTGCAAGTGACGGAGGGTGAACTCGTCGGGCAGACTATTGATGTACCTACCAAGGGTCTACGCAAACGATTCCAACTTGGTGATCATGTCAAGGTGATTGGAGGTAGTAGATACCGAGATGAACTGGGCATGGTGGTCAGGATATCCGAGGATCGAGTGACCCTTCTCACCGACCAGACGAACACGGAAATTACTGTCTTCAGTAAAGATTTGAGAGAAGCTAGCGATATCGCTGGTCAAGGCTCACTCGGCCAATACTCTCTTCTCGATCTTGTTCAGCTAGACCCAACCACAGTCGGCTGCATCGTCAAGGTGGACCGCGAGTCATTGGTAGTACTAGATCAGAATGGCGACACCCGGCAGGTCATGCCATCGCAGATCGCAAATAAGCTGCCTAAGAGAAAGCTCGCCGTCGCTGCTGATCGTACGGGTTCCGAGATCCGACCCGATGACGTGGTCAAAGAGTATGGTGGAATGGGTCGGCAAGGCAAGATTATACACATCCATCGCAGCTACGTGTTTTGTCATACACATCAAACAACAGAGAATGCGGGTATCTTCGTTTCTCGGGTGAGCAGCGTATCGACGATATCAGCCAAGGGTGGCCGCATCAACGCCGCCTCATCGGGACCGGATTTGGACACGATGAATCCGGCGAAGAAGCTCAATCCCACAGGAAAAAACGATATGCCACCACCCCGGCAAGTATTCGGACGGGACAAGTTGATTGGCCAGACTGTTACTATCCGCAAGGGAGGTTGGAAAGGTCTCTTGGGTCGGGTCAAGGATACCACGGATACTCACGCTCGCGTCGAGTTACACACAAAGAGCAAAGTCATCAGCGTTCCCAAGACAGATCTGATGGTCAGAGATAGTGTCAGTGGTCGTGAGATCAAAAACTACGAGAGCAGACGCCCTGGGCCGAACGGTACGCCCGCAAGATCCCAGGAACGGCAAGCTCCTGATTGGAGCGGCGGAAGTCGCACCCCCGTCTCTACATCGTCAGCTCGAACACCAGCTTGGAAGACTCCATCAGGAGGAGCTGGAGGTCGAACACCCGCTTGGGGCAGAGGAGGAGACGGTGGAAGAACGCCTGCATGGGCCGATGGTTCGAGGACAGTTAACCCTTATGATGGTAGCCGGACGGCCTACGGCTCGGGTGGTCGTACGCCAGCGTGGTCTTCGAGTGGCTCCAAAACCCCGGCCTATGATTCCGGATCGAAAACGCCGGCCTACGGCAGCGGCGGTAGTGATACATGGGGCTCGAAGACACCATACGGCGCCTCGGCAGCTACACCTGGCGCAAGCGGAGGCGATTCATGGGGTTACACGCCGGGTGCAAGCGGGTCATCCAACGCATACGATGCACCTACCCCCGGCGCTGGCTTGCTGGGGGCCCCTACACCTGGTGCTCTGAACGCCCCCACGCCTGGCGCGTATAACGCTCCCACACCCGGTGGCGCGATGAATGCGCCAACGCCTGGAGGAAGCTGGCAAGGCGGCTGGGGAGCCGAATCTGCGCCGACGCCTGCCGCTGCTGCTCCGACACCGGCAGCTAGTGGCGGGTACTACGGAGCACCGACGCCGGGTGCGTACAATGCCGACACACCCGCTGCGGGCCCAAGATATGCCGATGATGATTAGATGGGTGGTATTGCGAAAATGGAGAGGATGTATGAACTGGAATCGATGCTATTTCGGAAATGGGGAGGATAGATGGAGTTAGGATTCCCCCGTCCGACTTCACGTTAACTGGTCATTGAATTGGTTCAGTCGTAGTTAAGTTGCCTAGTCGGCGGCCGGGTAGGGTCTTCTACCGTACATCATATTATATTATACCTACTACACGTAATGAAATATGGTTGTGAACGTTTCTATCCCATATTTGGCTTTGGGATTATATCGAGTGTTTTTGATTGACTATACTTTAGTTTGCTTTGCTGGTTCTACATATCATACGCAACTTCGTTTACGAGAGTGGGTGGGTGGTGTAGCCTGGGAATTGAGAATACAAAGTCTTTATGCCTATCAGCTTTGTTGCGGATACTGGTTCTTTTGCGTTTCGCTGCGCTGTTTGGCCGTTCTTGCATAGGGATTTGGGTATTAGACTAGATATAAACTCCTGCTTGGGGAGATTTCTCAGTGTCTCTCTCTCACTTTATTCGCCCCCCCTTTGCACTCACTCAATTGGGACTGGATTTAGGATTAAGATTGATAGAAGCGACGAGAATTGATTTGATCGACGAAGAAAAGAAAGCAAGAAAGAATGTGCTACCACCAGAACGTCCACACGGCGTTCCACTACGAACTACTCAGCCTCGACGCCCGCGAGCGGGAAGGACATGCTTGTCAGTTTCGATGGCCTGGGACTAACGGCGGGAAGAGCGGGTTAAAGGGTGTGGGGGAGAAGTGTCTACTGCATTCCTGCTGTTGGGTGAGCAGGGTTGTTGTCTTGAGCTGTTGTCAGGCCGGCTTCGGGGAGTATGATGGTGGTGGTGGTGGTGGTAATGAAGTTTGTTCGAGGCTTTTTGTTGAGGATGTCTTTGTCCCGCTTCCTGATGGTGGTGGACGAAAGGAGAAGGAGAAAGGGGTTTTGGACCCGGTGGATGCATGTCCGAACCCGACGGGCGCTGGTACAAGGGCCGCGGTTGCTAGGCCTATGGTGAAATTTTGGCCTCGGGATGGTCATAGGAGTGGTGTTTTGATGCTCCCTGGTGAGATGGTTGGTGAAGATGGGTGGGAGGTAGTGTCACTCGGAGAGTCCGATGCTGGGAAAGTAGAGGGAAGTTTGTTAGATGCGTCTCCGGTGTGGATGGGATAGATAGAGAGGGAGATAGAGATGGAGGTCGAGATGGGATGTGCGCTTGGCCTTGGGATCACCTGTCGGTCTTGTTTCCTTGCTTAGGGTGGAATAGGCGTAGATAGGTGTGTAGTTTGTCTTTAGGGTTCTGGAAGGTTTTATTATTATACCCGTAGGTAATGGCAGTTTCGTGATGATTTTAGCTTCGATCATAGGGGTAACGGCGGGCTGGCTTAAATTTACTATACCACTCATTCGTTCCATTCCATAGTACATAGTTGAAGCCAGGTCTTTTATTTCGAAGACGTTGCGAGCTATAACACGCTTGATCCCATTATTAATCGCACGTAGCCTCCCCTCCCATGATCGTATGGAATCCAACTCATCGTGTCCCTTCGTTAATTATAAGTTGTTTCTAAACATCTCAGAAATGACTCGCTTGGCCCAGCTCATCTATGGTTGTCGGATACTCCATTCATCACTTACTAACACTTACTCACTGTCTTTCTAACAGAGAGTATGTGTTAGACAACAACGCACTTATCTCTCTACTCTACTAAGCCCACATTTTGTCACGAACAATACTACTATTTGTCACTTTACACTTGCAAACAGAGATGTATAAATACCACCAACAACAACGTCCTATGACTCTTTTTCTTTGTTATTTATTAAGACAAAGGGTCCTACAACCACAGTCAACAACCCAAGCCACAATCAACAAAGAAAAGTTAATCAGCCCACTACACAAAGACAACACACCACGAAGGCGACAATGCCTTCTCTACTGCAAAGCCTCGACTGCATTCCTGCGAAGCCTAAATCACCGACTGAGTAGGCTAAGAACGAGGAGAAGAAAGCAGAGAAGGAGCAGAAGAAGCAGGCCAAGAAGGACGAGACGGAGCGGAAACGCTCTATTAAGGTGCGCAAACAGAATGATCGGATCGATGCTATGAATAGTCACTAAGCGGTGCTCAGTGACTGTAGGCTTCCATTAAGCAGTTGGCCATATAATTAATAAATTAGAGAGAGGATTCTGCTGGGTTGGCTATATGCTGACTTGATGCACTGTTGAGGTTAGCGCTGGCCGGAGTCTTGGGGGCGCTATTTCCTAAGGGGCTGCTTGTATAACTCATTACTTGTTTTACTAGAAGAAAGGGGAGAGAAATAATTCCAAAAAAAAGCCTTTGTTTTGTTCTCGCGGAACTGGAAAATCTACAATGTAAAATATAATAGTGGTAAGATGATAGATACCTACCTAGGTAATTAAAGTGGTAGGGGGACTGAAAGACCAAAGGTTCGAATATCGCTTCGCAAACCTGACCCCAAGTGTAAGTTCTCAATCAGTGTATATTGGTATCTTATAATAGTATTAAAGTTTTTATGTCTTATGTATAAACTGATTTGTCCTAAGCAGCCACATCACCTTTGAACCGTTATATCTCTTATGATTCAAACCAGGCCGTATTAACTTCCCCGGCGCGTATGTTATAGTCAAACATATCATGTAGTTAGACCCTTAGTCTTACCGAATCATTATGGATAGAGAAACCGGGCTCGCGCGGGAAAATATGGAGATATGACTGGCCCTGCTCCCTTTCAGCGACGATATTCCTCATAAGTGTCCTATTACGTCACCGCACTACTTCAGTTATGTCTCTTATAAAAGACCTCCAGAGAAGCTCCACACTCGTTAACTTTTAATATATAGCGTCTCTTTAGCACGCGTAAGTATTTCCTGGACATATTGAGGTAGTTGTATGCTTAGTCCGGTGATCCCGATTTGTCAGAGATCCATGCTAGCTAGGCTGCTTGCAATCACTTAGAGCTGAGGGGTATCTTTTGCGAGTGGCGATTAGATATAGTGTATGGATTTGATTCCTTTCTCCGGCGCCAATGATTTAAGGTGTTCTGTCTCTTTCGATATCGGTTTATAAATCAGATATGCTATAAGAGCTGTCGGATTTAAATAGATCATCCTGCTTAACAAGGCAACAGCTCGCACTCCGCGAGAGCTAGACTGCATATCATCAGTCTACTTTTTGATTTAGCTAATATACAATCTATTTGGAGTGGAGAAGAGACTAGCATAGATCAATAATCGCACCTATATATTATGCATGCTGAACAGAAGCTCCAGTGTCCTTAACAGGGTTAGCATCAATTTTATTCCAGCTACACAGGAGACTGAACAGAAAAGCAGTACCGACGGCACCGACAGCGATGGCGAAAGTTACCTTGACCCCAGCTACATATGCCACCAAAATTCTCGGCACCACATCAGGCGGAAAGATCGCTCGGAGCTCGGTTGCTCCTGTAGCAATAACAGGAATATGTTACGAACTAATTGTGTGGACATGTCTTGGGGGGAAATACCTATGGTAACTCTTTCGCAGTCTGTACGTTTAGGATTGCCACAAATATTAAGAGCTCGCTATGCCATTGAGTTACACACACGTGATCAGGGCACTTTGGCGGAGTGGTTAACGCGCAGGACTGCTAATCCTGTTCCTTCGGGAGCCCGAGTTCGAATCTCGGAGGTGTCGTATATGTTTTATCTTTTCTTTTTTACTTAAATTTAAAAAGGTTTTTTTTTAATAAAAAAATTCCTAAATTAAGAATAAAGATTATAATTAGAAATGTTCTTACGACACCTCCGAGATTCGAACTCGGGCTCCCGAAGGAACAGGATTAGCAGTCCTGCGCGTTAACCACTCCGCCAAAGTGCCCTGATTGATAGACTTCCTTTGTTAAATACTATATGAGACTGTGCGCTGATCTGTTAATCGGCAGAGCCAGTATCGGTCCAACTTCGATAGGGTCTCCTCTTTTGCCGTCATTGTATCAACACCTACCGTTGGATTCCGTTGAGTTCCTAGTTAACTGTGCTGTATTGACTGCCTTTGTACGGGCCGTTCTAGAGGACTGGAGGGAGCTGAACTTGGGCTATGTACTTTTTTACACATACTAGTCGACAAGGTAAAATGGCTGGACTTACTTGCCCACATGCACTCGTGTTACTGTCCTATGGTTATGGTACTTATAATAACAATAACAACCCGGAAGGGCCAGGTGTGGATCCCGACGGGCCCGGGTCCGGTGCATGTGGGATGATGGAGGACCACGGTTGCTCTGGAATTAGGTAGGCACCTATAAGTAGGTCGTCCCACAGATCTACCTAAACCTGTTGCCCTGTGGTCTCTGCCGTCATCTGTGTGCGGCTCATTGTTTCGGTACTTACTGGAAGGCTCTCGTTGTTACCGTGCGCGTACTAGCTGGAGTGGAATCTTTGCCGCTGCTTCTACCCCTTCTTACAACCGGGAACTCCTTGACGATGTCGTTCTGCGAACAAATCTGCCCCGGATGCGGCATTATTGCATTGACCCACTGCAGATACTGCCATTCTATGAACCACGACAAGGACACTGGTCCGGCTCTTGCAAAAAGACGCAAGGCAGAGCAGCTACGGAAAGAGAAACAACAGCAAACATGCGACAATTGTCTCGGCATTTTAGTTCAACCTAGCCCGCATAATGATATCGCATGGCGCAGGCTCCCTGACCATGTTCGAAACGTTCGGATTACTTATTCCTCCGCTAGATTTCTAATATCTTACATTTTATAGGATGTGACGGTCATTGAGCCCTTTGCCTTGCCGGACCTTCGCAAGGTATTAGAGCGTACTGTTAACCGTCTGGTATGCGGCTCGATCGAGCTCGAGGGGGCCCAAACACTACTCTGGTCTGCAATGATTCACCAAAATGGTGGCGTGGCGCGCGTCTTAGAACATCTTCTTGACATGGTTCTACCAGAGATTAAGGCTCTTGCTGGTTATTACATAACACCTGAACTTCTCCAGGAAACTAGAAAACACCAAAGAAGCGAGTGGACCGGAGGCGGGGGCTACATAGACTTTGTTACTGACGACCGCGATCTGTAATGGCTAAGGTTATATGTTGGCCAGTATACTGTTGCGGTAGGTCGGATACTGCGCCAACACTCTCAAACTATTCTGAAGGGCTTGTATGAAACTTTGCATTATTTCATCTTATGGGTTGGAAACGGGCACCGGACTGCAAACTTCCTCAGACTGTGGCGATTCCCCAACTCTTACAACGACACATGGTGCAAGGCTATGGTAAATCGGTCGTTCAATGCTTGAATCTAAAGGCAACCGAAGCAATGCGCGGAGCCGTCGACCCTTAGATTAGATGCTGGTTAGACTTTCGGAAGGCGACCAAGACAAAACAAGAAACTGCAAGGGCCCAGTCAATCTTGTAGCGACCCCTTGTTCCGGACAGACTATTTAGACGCATTAAAAGAAGCGGTTTTAAATGATAGGCTTATCGAAGCGATTTAGGACTCGGTACTTAGCGCCGCAAGTAAAGCTAGCTTAGAACAAAGCCTTCAAAACACATCTTTGGCCTCATTGCCGATTATTGGCAACCTATCGGCCGAAGTTGGATTTGTATTTGACTTTGAGTCTTGCCCACCTGCGATCGGAGCTTTAAACATAAACTTTCCTGATATAGCCCCTGATCTGCTTCCTTGGGCTATCGCGTCTTCCGGCTTCACTACGTCAAACACCCTTGTTTGGACCCCGGATTTTACGCGTATCTCGACGTTGCATGCAGCCTGTGGGGGCCAGCTGTCATATATGTCCTTTTAAACCACTACATGCCTCGCAGACCATCGGGCTTTGATCCATAGAAGCCAAGTGAGCATCGTCATTCTTTGTGGGGAAACAGCAAAGTATGTAGTGCCAACTGCCTTGGGACTTTCGGATAGCTCTGACCTCTCTATCCGGGGCTTCTCCTACTAGCTATGAGTATACAATGACTTGGAATCCGATCGTACTCGTTTATTGATTTCTTGCCCCAAGCTACCAGCAGATGTTGGCGTGCCCGACATGACTATTTGCTGTAAAATCAGCGAGCTGCTAAGACTTGTTGTTTCTCTCCTTAACCTTAAGGAAATCCAGCCCTGTTTTATTGAAACGACTTCTGTGTTTAGACAGATCTTCAGAGGAATGGTATACGAACGCCGTGGGTTACCGGCGATGACTACAGAGAATATCCCTGAGGGAATTCGCCTTTGGCTATGTCGCAAGGTATAGATCGTCCGGAGCATATCTACAAGATCGAGTCTACTGCTGGTTCTTTTAACTGGGGTCTCTCAATAGTAATAGGTGCCCTACTAAGGGCTAGACGGCGATCAAGCCAAGCTACGACGGCATTCTATCGACCCAATAAGCGACAACGCCTTAACGAACTTTTCGATCCTACTGTGTTCGCTACGATGAAAGCTTTTGTTACCGAGATGTTAGACAAGGAGAACGAAGAATATCGCCAACGACTAAATGTATTAAAGCCTGAAACCGGGCATACGGATGCTTTGGCAGCCTCGTTCTTGCCTTCCGAGTACTCTTCGGCGACACAGCAGGTGTTGCCTATCATTTAAGACAACCCCGTGGCAGCAATCAACGATAGTAATAACAGCAGCAACGTGAATACCAAGATGGAGGAAATCATTGAGCAATGTCGGCGCGATAAAGAAAACACTATGACCTTTGAGCTAGAGCACGAAGCAGAAATCGACTTTGTTGAGCAGCTTTCTGGTTTGACCGTGGGCGAAGTGGAATTGGACTATGATACCGACTGTGAACCTGAGATGGACCATGTCGATTAGATTCCTGGCTTGCGTGTGGAGGCGAAAAGATAGGAGATTTAGCCTGAGCGGCAAGCTGGGGACTTGGGACCGGTTCGGAAAAGCAGGGTTCGCATGAACAATATTCCCGTTATACCCATCGAGCAACTAAACGGCAGCCAAGTTCGAATCAGCAGTTCTGGGGCTTTACAACTGAGATGCAAGCTCGATGGCGGTAAAAATGCAATTGATATTAACTTGGGCCACTCCGTTCGGCCATCAAGCCCAGGTGATATTAGGTCCATCCATTTCACTAATCGAGGCATCGACATTAGAGATGCCAATGGTTTGACCATTATTTATCCGAGAAGATCCAAGGACGGTACTACATTGCCGTTGGACGAAATGAGCAACTTTGGCTCTGCTTAGGCACTTATTGCCCTATACAGAAAAGTAACGGGACTCAACGCCTTGCCTGAACTTGAAGGGAAGCCTGTTCCTACGAAGCCGCTGGGGCCGCAACCAAACGAAGGAAACCTTGAACCACCAACGGAAAAAGATGCCTTATGGCTGCTTAAATAGTATGTTGATATACACTTCTTAACTGGTGGCGATTTCTGGTCTTAGAAAGAAGAAGACTCCGAAGGTTGGCCGCAAAGTACGGTGGATGTATCTCGATTCTTACGGTAAGGTCCTTAGTCGAATTGGCGGTAATCAACAGCTAATTCTTTCCCAGATTTTTGCGGTTAGATATCTGTTGCAACCACCCTCATGTTGTGAGCTGGGAAAGTTATTTGTCAGGAGTTGGACATAAGCACGGTAGCCTTATTGCACCGCTTGCACATGTTAGGGCTGCATTGTCTTTTCGTGGGCAGGGGTGTAGGCCTGCTACTCCCGGGGGCAAAAGGCAGTCGAGGCAATGCCGTATCTATAAACTTGGACTACCTCTTTGAACAATATTTTCGGGTCTCCTAACAGGCTCCAGAACTGAGAAGAAAGTTACTAGGGCTTCACGCTTAGGTGGTGGAGATGGTAGAGGTGGTGAAAGTACTAGTAATCCTGTTAAGATATTTTTTTATGAGGTGATACGACTACTGGGAGATATGCCTTGTACTGTAACAGCATGATATAGCTGGATTAGGTCGTGGTGCATACTTTGATAATGAGGTAAAAGAATGGCCAGCACACCGAGAAAAGTGGATGCAAAAAACACGCAACACTAGGGATTTGCCGGTCGTCACCGACCCAACCACTAATCTGGCGGTATCTCTCACCACGCTGTCTTGTATGTGAAGCTTTTGCGTCGAAAACCGCTACCTCGTCGAGTTCTAAGAGCGTATACACTTTACAGTGTACTTAGATAGTGTCCTAATTAGACCTGCAGCGCCCCTATTTGAATGCTGCACCAATTGCCTGGCTATGGGTGCCTTGCCTCAGCGCAAGAATGACCAGCCGATTAGTAGGAAACGTTTTGGCTAATTTTCCTCGCCGGGTACGTGCCTGGGTGGGTCAGTCGACGCTTGAATAAAAGAATAAAAATAAAGAACGACACCTCCGAGATTCGAACTCGGGCTCCCGAAGGAACAGGATTAGCAGTCCTGCGCGTTAACCACTCCGCCAAAGTGCCTTGTTGCTTGTATGTGGCCTAGTAGTGCTGGAAAAATAGCTTAAGTTTAAGGAGAAAAACGTCCCGGCTGCTGTAGCAGTAAATTGAGTCACATGCGACTCCAAACTTGCAGCTGCCCCGGGCTGCCGGGTCTGTGACGAGCGGACCAAAGTGCTCTAAGGACCTCCACTGTGCTGTGGCTGAATGCGAGAGGTACCAAGCAACAAGATGATAAGATAAGCTTAGCGCAATACCACACAAACACAATTTTCAAATATTCGGGCAGCGCCACACCTCAACCCACAACCCACAACCCACCCATGCACAAACCAGAACAACCGAACAACCACCTGCACCCGCCCACCTGAACCCAAATCAGATTTACCACTCTTCGCCAGCGACAACACCAAACACCAAACACCGCCCCAACCACCACCACCACCACCACCACCATCACCACCTTCTCCTCCTCAGTCGACAATCCACCTCACCATCGCCGACAAGATGGCTGACGAATACGTGCGTCTATCTCCTCGTCTGTCCCCCGTCGAGATGGCAATGATGGTGGCGCTTGGGCCGAACTGCACGCCGCTAACACGTCTCGGATACAGGATGCTGTCGCCGCCGCCGAGCTGAAGAAGCGCAGAGCCTTCCGCAGTATGTCCCATCCCATGCCGTCCCACGCCCTGCCCCATGTCCTGTCCTGCTCGAATCCACCCGTCCAACACATTTCACTCCGATTCGCCTCTTCCCGAGACGAGAGACGAGAGATGAGAGATGAGAGACAAGAGACGTGACTGACCCCGCCGACCACTCCAGAGTTCTCTTACCGCGGTGTCGAGCTTGACAACCTCCTCGAGCTCGGATCCGACGATCTCCGCACCCTCTTCCACGCCCGTGCCCGCAGACGTCTCTCGCGCGGTCTCCGCCGCAAGCCCATGGGCCTCGTCCGCAAGCTCCGTGCCGCCAAGCAGAACGCTGCCCCCAACGAGAAGGCAAGTGGGCTTCCGCGTGCCGACTGAACGACAGCTGACCGGATATTGCAGCCCGCCGAGTGCCGAACTCACCTCCGTAACATGATCAGTAAGATGGACCTGCCACTCTGAACGCGAGTGTCGACAGGACTGACAGGATATAGTCGTTCCCGAACTCATCGGCTCCGTCGTTGCCATCTACAACGGCAAGGTCTTCAACAGCGTCGAAATCCGCCCCGAGATGGTTGGACAGTAAGTCATCGAGGCGCCCGGCTCATGCATATCCTGATGCTGATCACCATGTCGTAACAGCTACTTTGGCGAGTTCTCGATCTCATAGTAAGTTTCCTTGGACTGGACTGGACCGTTCGTGTGGGTGGGCGAAGGGCGCTAATTCCTGGACAGCACTCCCGTCAAGCACGGTCGTCCCGGTATCGGTGCGACACACTCTTCTCGTTTCATCCCCCTGAAGTAGAGAGGATTTGGGTACATGGGTACATGGGTTATGGGATCTGGTTGTCGGGCGTGACTTCTATCACCACACACGCCGGGTCTGAGAGGGCTCGGCTGTTGTAGCTATGGCTATAGATGAGTTTCCTACGAAATGGGATACGCCTAGCAATGTTTAGTGGTACTTTCTTTTGTCGCCGAGACGAGCGACCCATGGTCATCCGGGTCATACTTGTGACGTCGTTTACGAAGTGACTCAAAAATACAAAGGCGTTGTCTGCCGCCGGCGGAACTGCCGGTGGTGAGGTTCTACTTGAAATCAACCACCCCATTCCCAAAATTCACGATTAATAGACTTGGAATGCTGTAACATGAAAGCCTGAGTATAATTTGTTATCCATCGCTGCCGCCCTGATGTCTGGCAAGTACCTAGATCTTGCTCGTCTTGCCTGGCAATTCATCCCCCCGTCCAGGTAGCTACCAGGTGTTGCTATTACCTTGGCTTAAGCTATGGGCTGATCTGTTCGTGTATTGTAGTTGGTGTGAACCAACCAGGGAGTCCGTTCAAGCTTATGGTAGATCAGCGGCATCAAACTTAGACATCCTCATCGGCGCCTCCCGGAGTGCGAAGTCAGTGCGTATCTGCCCGAGAATGAGGCATTAAAGGATGCCACTCCATTTATCTCCCCTCTGCATTACCCTTTCCGCCACGGAGACTTGTCCTATTGACTAATGCGAGTGGAAGAGAGGGTTTATTTGACCCGATGCGCACATTTGCGGAGCAAATAATGTTGCAAGCTGAGGATAACCGCGTCAAGTTCCATCCTGTAGAGCACATGCCCGTGACTACTTCTTGGCATACCGGATACTTGGCACAAGGCATTACCAGATCGGTACTTGAGGGCGCATCGTAGGTTTTCAGACAGCACATCTTAAAAGCATACAGCGCGCTTGGTATGAGGTAAGTCTTACTTAATAAGATATGGACAAGCGCGCTCACTGATACGAAGGCTGACGAGCATGATCTTCAAGATTTTATTCAGCGTTACTAAGCCTACGCAAAATTATTCTTGTGAGGCGTATCGCAGGATAAAATAGCCACGTCTAGATCCCAATCTCTGATGCCGCTTGTTTAGTTGTATAGACAGAAGCAAAAGTTGGCCGCCTTCTCACATAAGATTAATAAGACGGGCGAACATGTTTATTAGGCGAGCTTCAGCAATACGAGCATGATGATCATACAATCATGAGCTGGTGCTGTGAACAGAATGGATGGCGTCAGCAACGACCCAAAATCGGAGTTTCGGCCATCGTCCTCGACTATTATGGAACGAGAAGTGAAGAGCAAGCATGACATCAAAGTCGCCGATGCTGGTTCTAGTAACAGGAAGTACACGCCGCGTGCAGAAGTGAACCGTCTTGATCGTGTTCATAGACGCCAAGCCAACGGCGACCCTATCCCATTTTTACCAATGTTCAGAACCATACTGCTTTAGCTCGGCTCGTGATGGAATACGAGAATGTGACCCCGGGCGGGCCCGTTCCCGCTCTTACGCGCCTCAGCTGAGAGCGCTATAAGAATGGGTTATTGACCGTGACCAGTTGCCGTGAGCGTTGGGAAAGGCAATTGTCACCAATTTTCGAAGATCTGTTGGGATAGATGCTGATAATGAGGATGTGGAGCGGAACCTCGCTCCTCTTCACAGCTTTTCTGTGCTTGTCCTTGGCATTCAGCCTGCCAAGTAGCGATTATGTGGTCCATGAGAAGAGAGATGGCGTTCCGGAGCACTGGACAAAGATCTCAGAGGCGAGCGGCAACACGCCGATAGATCTCCGTTTTGCACTGAAGCAAAGCAACCTTGAACGCGCCGAGGAGTACATGCGCGAGGTATCACACCCCGAATCGAAAACTTTCGGCCGTGTCTGGACGCCTGAAAAAGTTATCAGCACGTTCGCCCCGTCGGAGGAGGCATTGTCAGATACTGTGCAATGGCTGCTTCAGATGAGCGTGGCGTCAAAGCGCATTGCGCCGAGCGCGGGTCGCAATTGGATAAAGGTGAAGAGCACTGTTGCCGAGGCCGAGAAACTGCTAGATACAAGATACAGTGTGTACCAAGACGACGAGGGCACGACATTGGTCGCTTGCGAGTCCTATGCTCTTCCAACTGGGATCCGACGGCACATCGACTTCGTCTCGCCAACTATCCAGTTCGACCCGAGAGTGGGGACCGTTACTAAACGACCTACAAAGAGAGAGACAATTGGACCTAAGTTCAAGGCCGTCCAGATTGACTCCGAACCGCTTGCGCTGGACAACTGTAGCGAGTTGACGACGCCAGCTTGCCTTCGAGCTATGTAAGTCACTCGTCAGTAAAGAGAGCATTCGCCCTCTAGAGATTAGGCCTTTTTACGAGTTAGGAAATGGCTAATTCGGTGACAGCTATGGGATCCCCGAGGAAGGCGAGGCAGTCGAGGGAAATAGCTACGGCATCGTTGAATTCGCTCCGCAGAGCTACAACCAAGACGACCTAAACGGCTTCTTCAGCGTGTACACGAATAATGTGCCGAATGATACAGCCCCGATCTTGAACGGAATTGACGGTGGCTATCTCAGCGATGAAACCGGCACCGGAACGAGAGGAGAGTCAAATCTCGACCTGTGTTACGCGATGTCCCTTGTTCACCCCCAGAATGTCACGCTTTACCAGGTGGGGGATGGCGTGTTCTCGAACCCAGCGACCAACAACAACTTCTTGGACGCCATTGACGGCTCATACTGCACTTTCGAGGGCGGAGACAACCTGGACTGGGATGCTATCTACCCTCATGATGCATCATCCCCCAATGCATACACTGGAGAGCCGATGTGTGGCACGTATAAAGCCACCAAGGTGATATCCGTGTCGTACGGCCGCAATGAAATCGATAGGCCCAACAGCTACACGACCCGAGAATGCATGGAATACATGAAACTCGGATTAATGGGCGTCACGCTGTTGTTCTCCTCTGGTGATACCGGAGTTTCTGGGATTTCTGGTCGATGTGTGATGGATAACGGTGCCCCGACGCCCGTGGGTGCGGAATACGGGAGATTCAACCCTTGTGAGTCCATGCCAGCTGATTCGAGTGTCCTTCCGATGTTTCCCTGGTCTTCTTAGATAGCGGGCTAACGTGTTACGATGTAGTGTTCCCCGCCTCATGTCCGTGGATCACCTCTGTAGGCGGATCGGCTCTGCCAGTCAATGGTAGCGTAGGTGACCGCGAAGTTGTGGCATATGATTTCAGTCCAGGAGGTGGCTTCAGCAACTTATTCCCGCTTCCCGACTACCAAGCGGCGGCAGTTGCTTCTTACTATGCCGAGCATGATCCCGGTTATAACTCATCACGATACAACAACAGCCAAGCTGCTCGCGGTTTTCCGGACGTGGCGGTAGCCTCACAGTCGTTCATCACAGGCATTGATGGAGGATTCCAGGCGTTCACAGGTACCTCGGCTGCGGCTCCTACATTCGGAGCCATGATCACACTGATCAATGGTGAGCGCATCAAAGCCGGCAAGGGGCCAGTGGGCTTCCTAAATCCTGTATTGTATGCGCACCCCGAGGTATTCGAGGATATCGTAGAGGGCCATCAAAGTGGGTGTGGCACTGAGGGGTTCCATGCTGTTAAAGGTTGGGATCCGGCGAGTGGCCTTGGTGCGCCGAATTTCATAAGACTGAAGGAAGTGCTGATGAATCTGCCTTAATGACTTGGGGGTGAACCAACCCTCATTAGCTGTGAAACACATCTACTGAACCCTCGGCGATAGGGATTGGGAGAGCTACCTACGGTGGGAAATATATCTGGCTGACCTTATCAGATTTTTGGCGTATTAGCTCCATGTTTGTATATTGTCAGACACTTGCTGAGCTAAGGGATATGAGTTCAGGCGATGATGATTCTTGGTGCGCAAGGGTCCGAAAGAGCCCTACTAGCTAGTATGGTTCTCTCTATATATACATGCATGTCATACCCCTTGTCCATATACTTCCGCTGGAGCTGGCTCGTTATCGTTCTACGAGGCGTTCTACAAAGATGCGCTTTCTTGGCATTCGGTGTATACATGGTAGCTAAAAACATGTGTGGCTAGAAAAGCTTTCGTCGAAATAGCAGCTGTGTAAACACCTGTCACACTCCAGGACCTCGCTCCCTAGCTAAGCTAAGAGAGCATGATCAGTACACTGGGGATATCACAACACCTATGTAGCACACAATTTATCGCGGATTAATGTACGTTAAGGCCACCCACGTCATGCCACACCGGATACAACGTCGGAAAATGTTACAAGGGCTTGAGATCAAGGGCTTGAGAAGTGTTCAGATTGACTAATAATCAACTATGGGATCAAAGGGGCTCTGGTTCTCCAGTCCTCCTATTCAGCCCAGGGCAGAGTCTAGGTTATTTATACGCGAATAGCTTCATCTAGGCTCTCCTTGCCTTCGCGTCCTCGTATTACTGTCTCGGATAGATCAGATCATACGGGAAGGCAAACAAGAGCCTCTGCTATCCACAGGCTTTGCTACCCGATCATATGATTATTAATACCGCGCGAATATGCAGTTCGCCAGACCTAGGGGCTGGCCTAGGTGTTGACCTAGGCCAGTACTGGTCTCTGGGGTCCGTGTGACAGAAAATAGCGTCTATTTTGTTGAGCCCAGTTTTTATGGGAACAGTTTCATGTTTAGTCTTGCATGAGTCGCACGGCGCTGTCTTCGGTAGATAAAGTGCATTAATTGCATTGCATGTAGATCCGGTTCGCTTTTAATTTGTTTGTGTTAGATGGGGTGGCTCTAGAGAGAATAAATAGACCTGTCTATCGCCGGGGAAGTAGTAGTTAGGGCTCAATAGAACGATCAATTGATTCCTGAACCTCTCAAATCAAAGGGAGTCCTACACACATATAAGTATACCCAAATACTACTACAGTTACACCACGGGGGAGCTGGTACTCAGCCCCCGAAAGTTTGATCTGGTTCTTGCTGTTTGTCATGTATATTATAGATAATTATATTGAAATTGTATTTATCTTAAACCTCCCAACGTCATCTTACTAATCCTACTCGTTACCAAGCTTTTATTTTTAACAGCCCCAGCGACAGCTATGACGTCTGCCTTATTCGTTCGTGGCGGGCGGTTCACATTGCTGTCCTTTAGATCCTTTCACTGGGCCAAGCTCAAGGCCAGTTGCAGTGGATCAAACTCTATTTGGAGATCCTGCTATGAAATTAAGCGACAGGGACAATACGGAATTGCTTCCATACTCAGCACCACTCTTCTACTTGAACTTAGTCGAGCGATTGCCACCTGTTTTGCCAGCCTACCAAGGTCTGTTATACGTTGCGCCCAATCGTGTATAATAAAACTTACTATGCCCCTTGGCTTATGCATATTTGTGTCCCAGGTGGCTGATTGGGTAGATACGCTCACTCAGCCCGGGAACGACCATCGAAATCTTGACTCGAAGGAATAGCTAATACGCAACTGCCCACTTCTCATGATATGGCGTAGCTCCGCAGTCCGATCATCCTGTCAGCTGAGATGTAACACAGCCCTATGATCTACAATACCGGTTTCCATATGCTGCACTATGCCGAGCTGGACGTTGAAGATGTCTCAGCACTAACTTTGGCTTGGCACTTTCTTACATAATATACCCCAGAGATCAATGATGTATAACACTTGGCAATACATCACTTTACGGCGTATTTGAATTGACAATCGCGATGGGATTCTAAGACAAAGGCTAGCAACTGTGAAAGGGGCGGACTGTTGTCTACCTTCTTGAAATATAAATATACACTCCTTCTATTATGTCAATAGGTAGCTGTTCATTAACAGAACTTCCCAATTTCAAAACAATCTACTATACCACTTCATTCATCAACCAACCAGCCAACATTAATTTGTAACAACATGCATTTCTCCGCTGTATCTCTTTTGGGTCTTGTAGCGACAGCCGTCGCCTGGGACGTCACCATGTACGAGGAGCCAGGCTGTGAAAGCGACAGTGACGGAAAGGGCGACTACGTAGGTCCTCCCACTACTCGGTGCTTCTCCCAGCACTCAACACGGGACGGTGCTAAAAAAAAAAAAATGTTACTAGTTCATCTACACCGGCTCCGGCGATCGTTGCGTTGCCGTAGGCGACCATCCGTCCGGCGTGGAGTGCCGCCATTACTACAATGGCGGTTCAGACAACGGCCCTTGCGACTCGCAGTTCACCGCGGCAAAGAGCCTATTTATTTACGAGGGAGACTGCCAGTTCTCGTACGATGCGACTTGCGACACGGTCGATTTCAGCTCAAGTGAGAACCGCTGCCAGCGTGCCTCTGATGTGCAGAGCTTTAGGTGCTCTTAGACTGTTGGAGGAAAGAGGACTGGCTGCGATGTCATACACTCGTTCATGCATATCAGTTGCGCCTAGATGAGAGCAAATTTGCCTTGATTTAGACGTGGAAATACGAAGGCATTGGAGATGGCTCAAAAAGAGAGCGTTGTCCCTCTTGCAGGGGTGGTAAATTAGTACTACTAAATTAGTATTAGTATTAGTACGAGTTATTAAATATTAAATTAGTATTAGTATTAACTTAGTAGCGCTAAAGTACTAAGCTTTATATCTTAAAATAAATTATTTATATATTTGATATATATTATAAATAACTATATTAATATAGGTGTTTATAAGCATAGTTATCGGGATGAACCATGTGTCTTCGCTCTTCGCAGCCTGGGAAGGATGGGGAAAACACAGATAGCGTTTCGATATGCGTTTAGCAGCCTCTCTAAGTTCAAAGCTGTTTTATGGGTTCCTGCGGATAGTCGTGAAAAAATATTGGCAAGATACATTTTGTTTGCAGTGGAACTAGGCTTGGTCGAGACCACGAACGATGACCAAAACAAGGCCAAGGACATCGTCAAACAATGGTTTGAAAATTCGCGTACGTTAGCAACTAATTCAATTGTGGTCACTCTTTGCTGATGATATCGCAGAAGTACCATTCCTGATCATCTTGGGCAACGCAGGCGGTGCCGACAATAAAACGCTATTGACAAAATTCTAGCCTATGGGCGGCGGGGCTCGATCTTAATTACCAGCCGAGATAAGAGCTTGCTTGGCGAATTTCAAGGCCAAAGTCTTACACAATTCTCTATGGAAGATGGCGTTGAGCTTCTCATGATCATGACGAACCAAGGGAATAGAAACGTCGCTCGGACCCATCTTGAGAGAGAGATGCAAGCTGCTACTAACCTGGTTAAGCTCGTTGATTGCTTGCCACTCACGATCACCAACTACCCAGCATTGCCATCGAAGATTGCTGCCCACCCACTGACTTGGAGTCATCGTACGATAACTTTTCGCAGCTAATTGAAGACTCTGACGCCGGATACACTATAACTGGAGCGTTAATACAGTATCCCATTCTCTCAAAACGGGTTTGAATATGAACTATGAGCATCTTGATAAGGATCAACGGGACCTTCTCAACATTCTTTCCTTCCTAGACCCCTACAAGGTTCAATTCGATCTGCTCACAAAAAGAATCGCTGATGCTGGACAACAGACACATGAGGTTTTCTAGACGGCGGGACGGCTGATCAAGGCGAGGGGCTTTCTTTTGAAAAGGGCGCTGCTCTATGAAAACGCTACGCTTCCAATACACTGGATGCATCGACTAGTCCAGTCAACATCCCAGCTGCACATGCTGAAGACCAACATCCAGGCCTACCAGAACGCATTTGACGGCGCCTTCAATCTGATTCACAGAGCATTCCCGGTACCTCCGATAACTGGTCGTCATGATAGGAGTTATTGGATGCCCAAGAAGGATGCCTTGCGCACATTCAAATGCTGGCAACAATCGTGGAGTCTTCAAATCAAAGCACACCACTAGAGTCAGAGCCAGCAAGCTACTCGAAGCTGTTTCATGATGCAGCATAGGTTATTCCCCCTATTTTCAACTTCATCCCTTTCACTAAGGTGACAGGTACTTGTATGAAAGGGGCACTTTCCAACCTGCCTATAAGCTACTTGATCAAGCAGAGAGGGTTGCGTTGGGCGCACCAAACCGCACGAACATGCCCGTTATTCTTGGAGAAATTTGTCGTGCTCGTGCACCGCTACAAACAGAGACCAATCAACCTCAACAAGCTTTCGAGAGCTTTTCTAAGGAACTAGAATATGTCTATGAAGCCTTCGAAACGGGTATTATGAAGCGGCCACACATGCAAGAAGTTTTCTCGCTCGGTGGTGTTGCCAACGCCCTTCAGGGCCTACATCGCTACAGTGACGCAGAGGCATACTATCGTAAATCCCATGAAGCGTTCAAAGGCATGCCGGGAATTCTTTCCAAGATGTCCATCGTACAGCACAACTTCGGGATCTATCTGTGGATACAGGGGCGTCATGACGAAGCACTCGAACTACTCAACAGCATAATTACTGACAGAAATGATACAACCACATACAGGTATTTGTTCTATTGGTTTTTCTAGGCAGACACGGTGAATTGACTTGTATGACTTGTATAGGATAGCATATGCGATGTTTGCGCTCGGCAATGTTCAAACCAGTCTAGGCATACGCCTCCTGGACCAGGAACAATTTGAAACGGGGAACAACATGCTTAGAGAAGCATTGGCGACGCATACACAAACTTTGAAACTGTTCCGCGCAACTGTTGGGGATGGGCATCACAAGACAGGAAACACACATTACAAGATCGGATACCATCTTCATCGGGACCACGATTATGGCGGTGCAATGTGAGCTTAGCATCACTATTAATGAAAAAACAGGAAAGGCTGACTAGGTTACCAGAACAAGTCTGCAAGACGCTTTGAAGATTTTCGAGGGTGGGACGGATATTGAATGAGAGAGCAAGGATCACGTACATGTTGGGTTGTGTGTACCAGGACGCGGGAGAAATTAAGAGTGGGCGCATACTCATTGAGAAGGCAGAAGACATGCGGAAGGTGGTCATGGGAGAAATAGACTGGACCCCAGCTTCAAGTGTTTCTGACTTTGATAATTTGATAAACTGTTGGTGAAGGTAATCAGGCGGTAGAAGGTTCCACGCTCTTTGGAACAGAGCATTATGATGTCCGAAACCGCCCCTCTAGAGCCTTCGGCCCGGCGAACCCATATCTATCGCATACAAAGGAATGCTGAAGTTATTCCCCAAACCCCCTTTTTGAGATATTGTGGACGACTGGAAAACACTGCGGACAAATTTCAGGATGGATATGCGTCTTTAATACTGTATGTATTTAGGTGATTCACAGCGTATGCAATCTATCTAATAAGATGGTTCACGGAGTAAGATAAGGTCTGGCGCGGAAGCAGGCCCCTTAGGTAGGTGCTGGACTGGTCAGCATTCTAAAGTGGCAATATCCCGAATTCCGAGTTTCCATAAAGCGGGGATACAAATGCGCCTAGGGCGAGGTTCGTATCTTGCTAGGTCATAAGCATTCGATCATTGTAGGCATTATAAGCATTATAGATTCATTGTATTCTTTCTAGAAGTAACTTCTTAATGGATCCTAACTTAGTTATATCGTATTCTTTACTAGCTTACCCTAGTATTTTATAATACGGAGATATCAATTTTAGAACCTGAGTTTTTGCTTTATCTATTCACTCAACAAGCCTTGCACAGGTTGGTTTAAACATATATTGGGGGAGCATGAGCGCTACTCGAGGCCTAGTGTGCTTTTTCGTTGTAGCTATTCGAACTAGAACGCGAATAGCCGCCTATACTTATGCCCCACATATTGTTTATTCTTTGGAAGAAAGTACTTTTAAGGCCTAGCTAGTGCGCTGTTCTAGCTAGCTACTTATTAGGTTTCGAAGCTAAAAGAAGGCATAAAAAACCTCCGACTACTACTAAAAACTACTTCCTTCGTAAGAAGTAGAAAAGTGTAGTAATGGAAAAAATCCTTTGCGTAACGCGTCCGCAGCGAAAGGGGCCCTTTATAGGTCAGGCCCCCCCCTACCTAGGGACGTACAAGGGTGCTAACTTGTTGGAGAATAGAACACATCATTATTTGGTTCAATTCTAATCTTACGTTATCCACACACTCGTAACACAAAATCAAGCCATCACATCCAGCGAAGATGAAGATGGTAGAACCAGATTCACGCTTGAAGTCACAAGATGTAGGACGTTCATCGCTACCGACTTCAATTAATGAGAAAGTACAACAGGGTCAAGCAGAAGGGGCAGCAGAAACTATTACGACCGCATCGAAGAGGGGCGGTCTGGACCCCGAGAAATCCGTGCAGACGCACGACAACATCCAAGAAGAAAATGCGCGAGTGGCCGGCTCGGGAACTGCTCCGGCCGCGCCAGAAACCGCTGCAAATCCCATTTCGAATGATGATTTTGGTAGGGAAGATGAAGAGTATATCAGCGGATACAAGCTCTTCGCCGCCCTCATCGGCATCATCTCTGGCTTCTTCATCGTCCTCCTCGATTTCAGCATAATATCAACGGTAAGCAAGTTCGAATACCCACTGTCATTGTATGCCCAGGGTGGTCCATCATCGCCCCGCGATGAGCCGATTGACTAACGTTGTCGATTTAGGCTATCCCGTACATCACGAGTGATTTTCACAGATTGCAAGAGTACGCCTTCTGAAACAGCTTCTCCCCTTATTTTCAAAGTTCTAGGTCCGATCGGTGCCACAGATCAACGGTTGTTTTGAAGTGATACATTTGCGAAGACCCTGTTAACATGGAGACGTGACAGTGTCGGTTGGTACGGAGGTGCTTATCAGCTTTCGAGGTAAGTATATATCTCTCTGACCTAATTCTCAGTAACAACAACGACGACGAGAACAGCAATGAAAGATATCCTAAAGTCGAACCGAGACTGATCATATTCCGGTAGCGCAGCTTTACAGCCTCTGACAGGGAAATTCTATACGTATCTCAGCGCGAAGCGGACGTTTCTATTCTTCATTGCCATTTTTGAAATCGGTTCCTTGCTCTGCGCTGTCTCGACCTCGTCGACGTTCTTCATTCTCGGTCGTACTGTTGCTGGGGTGGGAACCGCCGGCCTGGAGAACGGCGCATTGACTCTCATTGCAGGAGCGGTGCCTTTGCACAAACGGCCTTGTAAGTCGGATATGGCGTGCCAGAACCTTCACCAATACCTTATAAAGTAAGACTAACGTTAGACTGTTATATGTAGTGTATACCGGCCTAGTGTTCGCAGGTTAGTAGTGATGATCAAGACAGCCTAGATACTGTGGGCTGACGATAGACTCCAGTCGGCCAGGTCGGTATAGTTGTCGGACCATTGATCGGTGGCGCTTTGACACAATACGCGACCTGGCGATGGTGTAAGTAGCTATTTCCTCCTCAGCATTTCCGCCCCCTTCACGCTTCTTGGCTGACAAGTTCCAGGCTTCTACATCAACCTCCCCATCGGCGCCGTCTCCGTTTTGTTTCTTTTCTTCACGCATATCCCAGATGAGACGCTCAAGCCACCCTTCTCGTTCGCTCTGCTTCGCAGCATCGTTCCGCATCTCGATCTCACAGGCTGTGCTCTGTTCGCACCGGCTACCATCATGTTCCTCCTAGCGCTACAATGGGGATCAAGTGATTACGGATGGAACTCACCCACCGTCATTGGCTTATTTGCCGGCTCCAGCGCGACCGCGATATTGTTCTGCATCTGGGAATGGCGCGTGGGCGATGATGCTCTCATACCCTTCGGTCTGGTGAAGAGACGGATCGTGTGGACGAGCACCGTCCAGAACTCGTTCCTGTTCATCACCAACGCCGTCGGAGCTAACTACGTCCCCATTTACTTCCAAGCTGTCAAGGGCGTCAGTCCCTCGCTGAGCGGCGTTTACACGCTGCCCTCCATCATAACGCAGCTGTTGTCTACAGTTATCTCTGGTGTTCTTTGTAGGTTGAGTCTGTTTCTTGCCTAGATATTGAATGGCGCATACCATCTCGAACCCACGATCAATAAGTGGAAATTTGAAGCTAATTTAGTTCCCATACCAGTAGGAAGAGTTGGTTACTACCTTCCATTCGGAATCCTAGGGGGAGCGTTAACTGCCGTGGCCTGCGGTCTGATATCGACCTGGGATCTGGATACTTCAACAGCTGAATGGATCGGATACCAGATACTATTCGGTTTACGCGGAATGGCACTGCAAGTAGTAAGTTCTCCTCTATCTTTTCAACAATTCATCTTGTAGTACGATCTGCGGCAGCTGTATCGACTTGATTCATACGTGATCAACTAATTTATTATAGTCTGTCATCTCGATCCAACACGCAGTCACGCCAGCACAGAGCCCGATCGCTATCACCTTCTTGGTCTTTGCACAGAATCAGCTGGGGGCTATCTTCTCAATCGCAGGGAACGCGATTTTCACGCAGACCCTGACACAGCAGGTCTCTGCCCTGGCGCCATCGGTTAGCCCCGAAGCGGCCCTCGCTGCAGGCGGAGGGGCTGAAGCTGTGCGAGCTCTGGTTCCGCCTGGGAGTCCAGAGCTCGACGGGCTACTTCTAGCATACTCTAAGAGCGTTAACGGTGTCTTCTACCTTTTGCTGGCGGTTGCTATCGTGTGTTTCGCTGCGGCGTGGGGGATGGGCTGGGTCAATATACGCAAGAAGAAGGCGCCAGAGGCGAATGAGGCGTAAGAGATGATTGGCTTGGACAGAGGTGTCCTCGTATACGGTTGGGGAAGGAAGTAACGGTATATATCGGTGCCTCAAGCGGTGCTCATATCTAGGGTATTGCGTGCAGGCCGGAACGTACGTGAAAGGCGCTGCTTGCCTGGGAGTCGATCGTCACTATGATAGACTCATTTTGTCACCGTTAGAGTCTAGCCTTGAATATCATAGTATAATGTGTTGATGATCGCGTAAGGCGTTGTTTGGGCTATACTAAAAGTAAACTATATTAAAGAGTTACTTCGTGTACTGTACAGGGTGAAAGACATAAAGAGGCACGGACATCTTAATTATATATATATTAAAGTTTTCTGTATTTATATTTATAAAATAGTTACACTATATATAATGTTTATATACTTAATATTTTATTAATTTAAGAAATATTTTTAAAAAATAGCTAAATTAAAATATAATTTTATTAACTTAACGTATTTTATAAACATTTTAGCTACTTAAACATTTTAGTTACCTTTTTTTAACTTTTATACAATTAAGTTTTAATTTAACTTTATTTTTATGTATAATAAAAAGCAACTAAAATAAATTTAACGTATTGTTTATATTTTAAACTATTTAACAAAACTTTAATTTATTTTTTAAACATAGTATTAAAATTTTTAATATTTTTTATATAACTTTTACTGCTTAAAAAATATATTATACTAATAAAACGTAACGTATTTATATTAACATAAAAACCTATTAAATTTAAAAAATAATCGATTATATAATATATAGTTAATTTAGTTTTATGATTTTTTTAATATAATAATCTTAAAATATAGCGAATTAATTATTAAAGCCATAAAATAAACTATTTATTAAACAAAAACTAAATTTAAACTTTATATAATAAAATTTAAAGCTTATATTATATTTTAACTATAAGATTAATTAAATATTATGTTTAGTTTGTTTTCATATAATGTATAATAAAATTAACAACATGATTATATTTTATATATTTATATATTTATTTTATAAGTTTTAATTGTTTAAAAATTAAAAATTTAGCTCATTAAAATAGTTATATAAAAAAACAAATTAAAATTTTAAATAAAAAACAAAAGCTTTTTAACTATATTTCTTTATACGTTTAATATGTTAATAATAAAACAAAATATTTAAAAAAAACTTGTTAAAAAGTAAAATTTATATTATATAATTTAAAATATATAATTGTATAGGTTTATTATTATTTATTAACTTTTTTAACCGAAAATTTATTTTTAATTATTAAACTATTAATAATTAACGACTTTTAAAAATTTAACTTAAGCTAAATTTTAAGCTTAATATATTAAAAAGTATATAATATAATATAACTGTTGTTTAATACTATTTTATATTATTTAAAAAAAAGGTTAGTAAATTTTAAAAAGGAAATAATAAGTTTAGCTATAATGGGCTAGCTCAGTAGTTATTATAACAATATTGTTTATTACTATATAAAGAAAAAAAAATAGTTGTAAAAAATAACAATCGAGCGGCTATATATATACTAGTTATTAGCAACCAATATAAAAGTCCTTTAAACCTTAGAACTTTTAAATCTAGTTTTTAAAGCAGGTTTTATAATTAGCCTATAATATTACTTTTTTTTTAAGCAAGCTTTTACGAACTATTTACTATAAACTACCTTGAGGCTTGTTTTAAGTAGGGACCGCAGTGCTTATGCCAAACACCGTGATGTACCTACCATTGTCACTAGTGAAGAGTCGGGCATACAAGAGCGTGAAAAGGGCACAGTTCTCGCACACCATTTTGATATGGAGGGATACGGTCCCATTAGATCTTCCTCTGTCCTAGTTACTCTCAATTTGGGGAATAGCAAATATCTTAGGTCGCGGCATCTCATTCCTCGACCATCTGTCAGTTCTCGGTCATCTTTCCAACCCTGCAAAAGCCCGGTGTTGGTTACCATACAATGCCAATGGATCCAATACGGGAGGAAGCCATCTATGATGAACGCCATGTCAAAGTGGTCTGCATTGGTGCTGGCGCGTCAGGCATATGCCTTGCTTATAAGCTCCATCGTTCGCTCAGGCACTTTCCTTTGACGGTATAAACCAAACACAAAGTCAATTGGCCAAGGGCAAATGCTAACAACCTTTGGAGGTCTACGAGAAGAACCCAGGCCTGGGTGGTACTTGGTACGAGAACCGCTACCCAGCTTGCGCCTGCGATGTCCCATCACATAACTATGTTTACTCGTTTGAGCTAAAGGCGGACTTCACTTCAGTATATGCTGGCTCGGACGAAATTCAAAAGTATTTTAAAGGGTTTGTGCTAAAGCATAACCATCTGAAATACTTTAGATTATCCCATTTGGTAAAAAGTACCTTATGGCATGAAGGTAACGGGCAGTGGGAGGTAGAAATAGAGGACTTAGTTACAGGTGAAGTAGTTCACGATAGGTGCCATATCCTCATCCATGCGTGTGGTTATGTGAATAAGCCATCCTGGCCAAAAATACCAGGACTTCGAAATTATCAAGGTACCTATATATATAGCGCAGATTGCGATACTAGTATCGCTCTCGCTGATCGAAATATACTTCTGATTGGGGCCGCCTCTTCTGCGGCGCAAATCTTACCTACGATTTAACCGATCGTTAAAAGCGTCACAATCTTTATTAGATCGCCTACATGGTTACTGCCGAATATTTCCACCGAGGCGGAACATTTCACGGCAGAGGAGCTTGACAAATTTGCCAGAGAGCTAGAAACTGTCTTAAAACTCCGACAGGACAATGAAAGGACAATGAATAGCATTTTCAATGAGCGAGCTCTGTCAAATTTAGCTATGTTGATGCAAGTTAATCCAAAAGAATCCAGGACTGTATCTTAAAGGCTCAGTTATACAAGAACAATATAGAATACTACTTGAATCCAAGATGAAAGGCATTCTAGAGAACAAGAAGCCCGAGGAGCATTTAATACCTGAGTTTGAAGTGGGCTGCAAGCGAGTCATCCCTTCAGGCTTCAAATACTTGAAAGTACAAGCTCTCCCACCCGACTCAGTCCATGTCCCACGGGTTAGAAGCTGACAAGAATATTTAGTCACTTGAACAACAGAATATTATAGCGGTCCATAGTGGCGTAGAATCGTTCACTTCATCCGGCGTAGTTAGTGCTAACGGGAGAGCTTATACTAGAGATATGATCATCTGTGCCACGGGTTTTGATACCTCTTGTGTCCAATCTTGGGACCAGAGGGCCGGAATCTACAGACGGAGTGGGCCGAGTTCATTATAGGGTACATGGGTGCGGGAGCGCCCGAGTTTCCCAACATGCTCACGTTCCTGGAGCCGTATAGTCCGGTTTCAAACGGGCCGACATTGATTACCATCGAAGCACAGGCCGACTACGTCTGCACATTTCTTGACAGATATCAAACTCAGCCGTCGATTCACAGTATAGCTTCGAAGAAGCCCGCGTATACCGACTTCGTAGCGCGGGCGGCTGGCTTCATGGGGAAAGCGGTGTGGTCGGCCAACTGCCGCAACTCATATAACAACCATACGGTGCGCGGTCGCATCCCAACCACGTGGCCTGGCAGCACACTGCACTACCTGGAGGCCCTGCGGGAGCCGCGTTTGGAGGACTGGGGCTTTAAATACGGCACCAATCGGTTTAGTTGGTTAAGTGACGGCATATCGCAGACGGAGTGGGATCCCACAGCGGACCTAGGATATTATATTCGGCAGGACGATAACAGCGTACGGGGGAGCCGATGGGAAAGGAATGCAGCGGCGAACAAGAGTGGAGCTATGCCACCTAGGGAGCTGCATCGGCAAGCAAAACTGGCCATAGAAGCTGTAAGTGAGAATATAAAGGGGTAAGACGTGTAACAATAGAGACGTGTAACCTACTATTAATGAAGGGAACACAATTAAATCTCGTGCAGAAGAGTTGCGGGTATTTTCTTTGCCTCTACAGATTGGACGCTCATCAAAATGCGCCATCTATGGATTTATCTCGTAGAGCAAATGGCACTTAGCATATCCTGAGAGGGACTATGACACCTTCGACCTGGCCACTCAGGCCTAGAGGTAGTGAACCACCTCCCTGGCTACTAACGTAGGCCACTTCTATAAGTTCTATATAGAGGGCAGCCCTCCCCTCCCACCTTTGACTACCTTTCCCTGCTTCGTTCCCGGTTGTTCGCTTTTGGTTGTGGGTGGGGGAAGGCTGCGGCCGTAGAACACGACCGTACTAAGAGTATAGCTAGGCACACTGCACTTCTTCTATTTCACTACATATTTCTTAGAATCCGACACATTTTTTATCCCTTTAATCTCATCATTCAAAGATCTCCGTACCGTTCCCTACCGTAGCTGTTGCGCCCCAAATACATATATTCTATCTAAAAGGTAGGCAAGGGCCGAGTTACCTTTGAGCCTAATTAGAAGACCGAGGAGCTTCAAAGCGAATGAGAATGAGTTTCCTTACTTTCCCTTTAGGACAAACATATTTCCAGTCCACCCAAAGGCCCTGTTCAGCCTCCTACCGTGTCTCCTTGCCGTCGTGAATGGGATTTTCCCACGAGGATGCGGTTCGTGGAATTGAATTCTGCTCTGATCGCCCTCGAGCTTTTCGAACTGCCAGACGGAACCGTACATCTTCTCAGCCATGAAAAACCCTGTAGACGTCATCGCATGTAAAAAGTCGTTCCAGGATATCTCGCCAGGTGAGGAGGTCACAGCTGGGTTGAAGAACAGAGTGCGGAAAACTTTGAATGATCGGCCATCTACGGGAATACAAACCGGCGCCGCAGGCTCCTCGCGTGGTTTCTCGTCTGGGACGATAACAGGCAGGCTATCAACCGGTTGAAGCGAAACGTGTGTCTTCATTTTCGTCTTGGTCGTGGGCGTTGTTGTTGGGGTCTTGTCTGCCGCCGATTCGCCGATATAAATCGTAGAAAGAGGTTTGTATAGATCGGCCAGATCTGGATCCAAAACGGCCTCTCTACTTGAATTGGTGTTAGTCGTTGCCGGCTCAACCCACTCCGGTGTACGCCGCATCACGCGGCGATGAGTCGGGCCTGCCAATTCCCCGCATTTTGCGTGCACGACACGGTCTACAGCGGCCCAAAACTCGTCGAGGTTCTGTTCGGCTCGTCGTAGCGCTTCTACGTTCTGTTTGGTCCGCCGCTTTTCCACTGGATAGGCGAATCTTTTATCGGATGGGATGCCGAGTCGAACTACCTGGGCAAGGTGTCTTTCGTTAAGAGCAGCCATTACCGCACCCCAGGGTTGAGTTCGTTCGGAAAACTCGTTCTTGATGTCTTCCTCCCGGTCGACTAAGGCATTCTCAAAGCCCCGAGCCCATGGCAAGTAAAGGTTGAGCTGCGTTATGCACTGCGAGACGATGGCCAGGTCGCCAATCACGCTAGCAATGCGTGCCGATAATAGATCTTGGGCACGAGATTCTATCTCGAGCAATCTTCCCAGCTCGTCTACTACCAGTGGGAGGCCAATGAAGAAAAGATCTCGGCCATCTTCCCATAGGAGGCGAAGAAGCTGGAGGACTTGGTTCTCGATGTCGCTCATCTTCGTACCAGGCTTTGACATCACGGCAATCTTGGTAGTAGTAGGGCTTGGCGGTGGCTGGCGGACAAAGTATGAACGCCACGGAGGGGAAGCAACGACAGACTCCCGGAGTTGAGACTGGAAGCCTTTTGCTACTTGGTATAGGTAGTGTCGAAACTTAAGAATGGCGTTCGTCATTATTTCGGGTAGGTCCTCAGTCGGCGAGATAGTGTCTTTATGCTTGTCGTGAAGCAGCTGCAATATCTGAGCTTGTTGATGTAACTCCGTGAAGGATTCAAGCTGCACGTAAGCCTCGAAGGCGATTGTACCACATACGCGGGCCCACAATGATTTTTGATCAGCTGTCTTCAGCGCGGGATGATTAGCGCCGAGGGTGTCCTTGATTAATTCCTGTCGGTGTTCTTTGATCTCGATAAGCTGTTCCACGAAATATGAAGGATCTTCCCTTAGGGCCCATTGATGGTCTTCGGCTGCAACCAGTCTGCTACCGAGGATTGACTCAATGCGCTTTAGATCTAACTTAGCGGGCACTCTATATGGCGCCTCAAGAGCCATGACGGCTAATGACTCGACGCCAGTAGATTCTTTCTCTGTTTTGAGACGTGGCTCGGATTGAACGGGAAAAGTAGGCGCCGTAAGATCCTCGGCTGGAATTTCGGCGAGGATTTGGGAACAGCAGTCAACTAAAAATCGCAGCAGTTTCTCCTGCGCTCCGAGGACGAGTAGGCCCTCGCCTGGAAGGTATTGCTTACGCGATACCATCCAGTCGAAGGCATCAGGGTGATCATCCCATGATAGCAGCCTACCGTATTCGCCGGCATCCCGAGCGCCATGCAGGACCATAGTATAACAATTCAAATACACAGCAGATAGATTCTTCGACACTAGTCCCAAGTGCATCGATTCAAAGTCAGCAGCGGCAAAACAATTCGGCGGGTGGCGTCCTCGCGCGTTCAGCAGCAAAGGTAGGGTCTTGGGCTTGAGGAGGTCGTCCTGGTTAATATGCGGCCATGTGTAGTGGCTTTTGAACAGATGTCCGGATACTGGCGGCCCGTCGGCCCTGTTAGTTCGGCGGAACGCCTCGAAATCAGGACGATGGGCTGCTGGCATGCCCGGCCAGGTGTCTAACAAGACCTTCTGCCTCTGCTGTCGCGTCTTCTTGGACCAACGCTTTTGAATCGTCAACTCGTGGCGAAATAAGATGGCACGCAGAGTCTCATAACTAGCAAAGATATTCCTCGAAATTGTCTGAGCATCTCCACGGACTTCGGTTGGGGTTGCCATGTGCACTGAGGGGTCCATCTGCTTGATGAAGGCTTCATGGTCCCATGAGTCCAAGTCTCCTGGGCCATCAATAACATCCCCGCCACCAGCGAGCATTTTCATCAAGGCCTCGTTTCTGTAAGCCATGCCTTATATGCGGAGAGTTAGCGCACAAAATCCGCCACGGCGAAAGCCAACTCAATCGTTCCAGGAAGCTTACTTGGTGATGAAATCCGGGTGGCCAAGATCTCGTATTGTAGTGTAGATATTCCGAGTGGGGTTTGAGTCAGCGAGGTAGGTAATAAATACTTACCGACCTTATACTTAGTGGGCCAACAGCAAACGTACAGTACCTAGGTACTGCTCAAATGGGCACCGTGAGGGGTAGCATTAGGCACTGTATATTCCACAGTATACACCACGAGGCCAGGTCGATTTCTTTTTCTCTACCCGTACAATAGAAATGAGAGATAGATCAGTGTATAAGTCTAGCCCTCAGAAACTGCCAATGTTTCTTTACAATACCAAATATGTAGTTTTGTTTACAAAGTACATCTGAATAGCATACAAATTCGAGATACAGATACGTTACGGAAGGGGGGCCTAGCAGGTGCTAGGGCATAAAAGAATACAGCTGGCCCACAGGCCACACCTCTCCATTACAGTATCATTTTAGCCGGCCGCTTTGGCTCTCACTGATCGAGCAAGAATGCGGTCGCCCATTCCCTCCACTTTGGTGTCCACATCAGTAGGACCTAGTTAAGGTTCTAATGAGAATTCTCAAGGCGCCGTTCTTGTAGGATATTCGTCTCTCGTCTTTACATTACTTCATAGCGCTGACATCATACTTACCACTTGTACAGCACCTAATCACAAGTCATGGCTGGTTTTCTCGCGCCGGTTGCATCAATGTTGTTTAGAATTAAGGAACACTCTTACAGGGACAACGCTTTGAATAGCCATGCCATACAATTTGGGATCATTCAAGGCTTGGATATTGCAGTTGGGGTAGGCGAGAAGGGAAGGCGGTCGAACCAATAGAAGTTCTGATTATACTTCGTGATTATATTTTTATTGGAAGTGTATGCATAGTTGACTTGGACCTATATACAAGCATGAAAGAGAGTCCTTATACATTAGGGGCACTTTATCTCATCTACTATACGAACGAACGTTGCTTGCCTGAAACTTCCTGGTCGCGATTGGACGATTATACCTCCACTCATTATGGCTGCGCTCGTAACCGTTGCGGCTGTGGCGTCTCTTGGCCGCTGCCATGGTATTTGACAGGACGACGTGAGCGTTAGTCTACGCTAGAAAACCAGCTGAATCCGATCCTTCCTGGGCGAAAATCAACGGAAAAGCGCATTTCCCCCCAGAGATTTAACGACTTATTCAGGACTAACCGGTGAGATCACCCGACAGTTCGATTACCCCCGCTCGTTCGTCCCTGGTTCACACCTGGATAATCAACCAGCTTCCGTTTCTTCTTACGTTTAAAGACAAGTCTAGCGACGACGTTTATCATAATACTGTGTAGCCGCCTTGGAAGATGGACAACGAGGTTCAGACTCTGCATGGTCAATGGGAGCAAAAGCGTTTTTGCACCTTGTGCTGTGAGATTGATGCTACGCTCCGCTCCCGTATATCGGAGCATCGCTTACGACATGCGCAAGCAAGCCGTCGAGACATATACCTAGGTAAGAAATCCGAGCTTCTTGCAAGAAGCCACCGGTGTCACTCGTGCTATGCATTCGTCTCTTGTGCCGAAGAAGACCGCATTCATCCTTCCAAAAGTCGGACATCGATGTTTGCCGGGGATTATGACTTTAGCGCCCATTTGATGGGTCAAAACCCAGTTCTCTGGGTTGCGTTTGGCTCGCTGCCGTCTGAATCCACAGACGTTGTTAAAAGGCGTCAGGTGATAGGGCAGCTCGGAATTCTCTGGCTCTTCTCTACCGACCAGAATATTCCTGAAGGTTCGACCACATGGCTTGCCGGGATGCCCCGATTGTTTGATTCACAACAATGCGACCCCTCTATCATTCGTGAATGGTTGCATCGTTGCAATTGCGATCACGGGGATAGATGCTTGAGACCTGCCGCTTGGCTTCTGTATTCCGAAATCAAGCGTAACTTCATCGACGTGGAGCTCGAGTGCATTGTCACTCCAGTAGACGATGTACCATTTGTGGCACTCAGCTATGTATGGGGCAAAGTTGAGACTTTACAAGCGCTGAAAAGTAATATTGACGACCTAAATCGACCAGGCAGCCTCTCTGAGACGAGCTCACACACCATGCCCCGAACGATCCGCGATGCAATGAGGTTATGCGCTCTGACTGGTCAGAGGTACCTTTGGGTTGATCGAGTCTGTATTGTACAGGACGATTATGAGACTAAACAACTCCACCTCGAGGCCATGGCTGAAACATATGCCAAAGCAGAATTTACAATTGTGGCCGCTGACGGTAGTGATGCTGGCCACGGCTTATCTGGGTTTGGCCAAAGCATGGAAGAACGACAGAAGCATTTGATACCCTTCCCCTCCACGCCTTTGATAAGAGGAACGACGTGCACACTCGGGAACGGTTTCTCGTTCAATACGGTATGGTCCAGTCGAGCATGGACCTTTCAAGAGCATGTTTTCTCTCGTAGATTACTATACATCGACAAATTTGTTAATTGGATATGTGCCTCAGCTCGATGGACAGAGACATTGTCGCCTTTGCCACGCATTTCGCAGTCCGAGACAACAGAAACACTTCATCGTTCATCCGGCGAGAAACTCTTCGTTATAGACTGGCCGTCACTCACCCATTTTGCACACATGGTTGAGCAGTACAATGTGCGGCATCTTACCTATGATTCGGACGCTTCAAATGCTTTTGCAGGGCTGCTGACACAGATGTGCGAGGGTTTTCCTTCTGGCTTCTTTGGCGGCATCCCTGAGTTTTACTTCACAATCTGTTTGCTCTGGCAACCCAAAGGATGTCTCAGACCAAGGTTCAATCAACCAAACGCAAAATTTCTACCTACGTGGTCGTGGCTCGGATGGTCAGGGGCTCTGGACCTCCGAATATGGACTTGCAACACTGATACTGAGCTGCCCCCGTCCCAGGTCGAGATTACGATTTCCCCGCTGGTGGAATGGTTCAAAGCTCCAGACCGGCGAATTGCCAGTCGAATCGATGATTCTTACTTCACGGTTCGTAAACATTTCTTGAAAAATCCTGCGCCTCCACATGGCTGGCAAAAGCACAATGGCGACCCCCACTCGGACCATAAGCCATATTATACGTACCATGCTCGTGAGCATATAGGGTCTGAGAGAAAGTTTCGATATCCTATCCCGCCTTCACAACGATACCGTGATATCAATACCGTCGAATTGTCAGCGCGCTATCTATATTCAAGCGTCCAAAGGGCCTTTTTCATGTTTGGGGCACCAGAGGAAGATACACTGCGAAGAGACGGCGACCACGAGGATGGCGGATATGATGCAATTGAACTTCCTCTCTTCACGACCTTATCCACATGGGCTGGCTCTATCAGAGTGAGCGCTTATGAGAAGGAGACCGTTTCTGCTGGTCAGAGGTGCGAAGTGATTCGTATTGCGAAAGGCTCGTTACCCTTGAAAGGTGGCAATTTTGCGAATGTCCGCCTTCATGAGGATGTGCGACCCACGACACTCGGGTCACACACTGTCCAGCTAAGCTACCCATTTAAAGAATGCGTAAACCGCAAGGAGTTGGGCGAAGAGAATCATTTCGATTTCTATTTCGTGCTATGGATCCGGTGGGACGGTGACACTGCATGTAGGCGGGCATTAGGTGTAATATGGGAACCCACCTGGGAGCAAGCAGCGCCCGAGGAGGTTGACATCAAACTAGGCTAGCTTTGGTTTTCACCACTTAACTAACTTCCAATGTGTACGTTGTCCTGCACTTTGTCACCGTCTTCGTGGGCATCATCATTACCTTCCAAAGTCTCGGGGCTCCCCTGTCCTGTGGCTCGTCGGTGTTATTTTCTCACGCTATAAATATCTTCTTCGCCCTGTTCATCTTTCGACTAGTTAGGCACGTTTCGGCTTGACCGATCGCCACTCTATCGTCAAACTTCCAATAATTGTCGCAGACGCCAGTGCGACTACTAAATACCATGTCTGCGTGATGCTTTTGTCAATCCCTTCGAGAGCCTCTTTTACTCTAGCCAGTGGCACGCTCTTCACGATCTCGCTTAGGCCGTTGTCCTCGATCGTCGCCCGACTCAGGCCAGGAACGACTTCATTGAGATTCGTCCAGAGTTGGTTTGTGAAAAGGACTTGTGCTATTGCGACTGCCACAGCAGGGCCGAAGGATTGCGCAAATAGCATGATAGATAACCCGAGCGGGACGTCGTCCGCAGGTAGCACCGTCTGCACGGCATTCTGCGGCCCTGAGAAGCCGATACCATAGGCAAGGCCCGACAGAGCGGTGTACAAGATGAGTTGCACGAGGCTAGTATCGAGTTTAAAAGTAGTTATAAGTCCTGAAGCAACAGGCATTATTATGGAGGCGAAAAGCATGAATGGCGCGTAATGGCCGAAAGCACTTGTGCCGGCCCCGTGGACGAGCGAGCCGATGGTAGCGCCGACGATGATAGGGAACATCATATAACCACTCTTGGCGGGAGAATATCCACGCACGGTTTGGTAGTAAGTGGGCAGATAATATTCGAGTATGTTGCCGGTGCTGTTCGCGAACATGATGAAAAGAAAACCGGCGATGACGGTGCGGCGCTTGATGATGCGCGGAGGGAGGGCAGCGGCGTCGCCGCGCCGGAATTGATTGTAGATAAAGGCGGCAAGCAGGACGGCAAAGGCGATAAGAGGGCCGATCACTCTGACACTATTCCAGGGATACTTTGTGCCGGCCCATGATAATGCGAGAAACAGGCTCGTCAATGCTGGGAGGAAAAGTAGGTTACTCAACAAGTCCAGCTCTAGGGCTTTCTGTTTAAACGTCATGCGGGCGACGGCGCTGGGTTTCGGCGTGTCTGAGAAACAGCAAAAAGTCAACACCAGCGTAAGGACTCCAACGGGCGGATGGATATAAAAACACCACCGCCACCCGAGAGTCTGCGTTAGAGCGCCACCAAGGAGGGGCGCGGCCAGGGTAGCTACGCCTTCGATACCACCCATGGCGCCGAGGAATATCGGCCGTCGGTGTAAAGGGATCGACTGCACGAGGATGACCAAGCACCCCGAAAAGGTTCCGGCCGAGCCGACACCAGCCACGGCCCTCCCGACGACAAGCATGGTAGACGTAGCGGCAGTCCCACAGAGCAGCGAGCCTGCTATCGAGATAGCGTTGGCAAGCAAGAAGAGGCGCTTGACGGAGAAAAGCGCGTACGCCTTGCCGAACAGGAACTGGAAGGCGCAAACACTGAGCCTGAAGGCGGACGAATACCAGCCGACGTCGGCAACGGTGTGGAAGTGGTCTGTGATGCTGGGCACCGCGGTGGCGACGATGTTCATGTCAACGCTGGCGAGGACGAGAGCGGCTCCCATGGTGAGCATGACAAGCCAGAGTCTGGCACCTGCTGGGTACTCGGGCTGTGCAGATAAGTGAGCGGCATCTGTCACTTGGTCGACTGTGACCTCCAGTGCGCCCAGGTCAAGGCTTGTTACCGGCTCGCCAAAGCCATTGCCGTCTGCATTGCCGGTAATCCGGGTCGTTGAATATTCGGTCGCCCATTCGACCTCTATTGCGGTGGGAGAGGTCATTGTTGGGAGAAGACTAGGGGAAAAGTTGCATTTGACACGAACATACCCAAGCCTGCCCTTCCGACCTTGCATATGAGGCCGGAGGTTTTCTGCTATTTGTACCTCAAGAAGTACCTTACCTATCTAGGTCCTAGTACGTACTTTGTCTTGTACCTATACAGTTAGCCCACATCTCGGGTCTCTGTGGAGGCCGCGGGAACTAGGGACAATCCACTTTAAGTACCTCCATATTCTATCCCATCCACTTTTTACATCAGCCTATCCCTTTGGGGACTATTTCAACTTCGTGACCTTTTTGATCCAAAGTGACCCAGAAGTATCTTAAATTCGTTGATTTGGTTGGCTTATGACCCCAGTCCAGTGTCCTTGACAAGTCACGAAGTTGAAATAGTCACCAAAGGGATAGGAACGCCGCAATTTTGCTTTTTCGACCTTGTCGTTCTCCCTTCCACACTTTTGTAATCAACAAAACATTGTCAAATGGTCTATAGCATCTCCTTTCCGGCGTGTGCCCCCATTTTTCCACCATTCCCCCGCCTACCAGACTTCCAACCAAACTTGCACAATGGTGGATATGGCGACAATAAAGAGTATATGGCAAACTTTGATACAATTAGCATCCATGCTAATAGATCGGTGGCATGTACTCTATCCTGTTTGGCGCCTTTTATCAGGCGAAGAGTCATCGATGGAGGAAATAGACAGCATATGCAATCTTTATAACCTTTTTGAGGAAGCGATCGATGCGACGAGCAAGCTCGATTGGGGCCAAAGTACTTCCTTGACGGCAGACTATGCCACTCTATACGGCCACCTCGGGGTTATCGAGCACCTGGATGTCGAATTGCGGTGGCTCGAAGATCATGCCAACGGCCTCACGCTGACCCACGATACGTACATTCATCCGGAAGGGTGTCGTCCAAACGACGTAGTGCCGTCTCTTTTGCATCAGCCATCACGCTCCCTATCCCGCCTCTTGCAGCCCATAGACAGCTATCGGCCGTGCGTGCGGGACAGGATCAAAGCACTCACCCGCCATGCAGTGCGGCTGTTAGTAGTGCTAGACTTGCCAGATGAGCTGCTTATGCAGATATTCCATTTCGTGCGCTGCTGTCCTCTCCGCCCTGGCTACGGCCACGGCCACACGCCAGAGACGCGCGACATTCAAAACGCACGACTCATATGTCGCTGATTCTGCGCCACCGCCTCACATCTCCTAATCGACTATCTCAACGTAGAGTTACAAACTCCATCTCTTTCCCGCGTCCAAGATATCTCTCAGCATCCAACCATCCGCAGGGGTATACTTGGGCTTGGTGTCCACCTTGCTACATACAGCTCGAACTCGTGGGGAATCTGCAAACATTTGCGTCCATGTGGGTTCAAGAGCATCGCCGGCAGACCGAAGGGATACGATCATGCATGGCTCAACGACGGCTCGATAGACAGTATAATCCAAACCTTTCGGGTAATTCAAGCTCTTCCGACGCAGATTATTATGCGATTATCCAGAAATACGATTTGGTGGATCGGGCGTGGCAGGAAGTCACAGACAATGGTGGCGATGCCTCCGGGTCTGACCCTTATGTCGAAACTCTTCGAACTTGTTAAAAAGAATACCGCCAGCGATATAGAGACCAATAATATCTCCTTGAAAATGGGAGGGTTGTCCAAGCTATTACTGCCGCCCTGGCCCAGATGCCTCTTGCTCATTATCTGATGTTCGAAAACCCGTTCGGAGACAACTCAAGCATACTTTCCTCTAGAGGTTGGTGACCATTCCCACTCGAACCCGTCCTCTATAGACTTATCGACGATCCTGTTGACACGGGGAAATTATTTATTGGATCCCTACCTGCATCGGTGCACATTATGGTCGACTCTAGTTACGGATTGCCTATGGATGTTATTGTCACTCTTCTAGGGGCTTTATCCGGAGCCGGTGTCAAGCTGAGGAACGTCAGGATAGATTTGAGCGGAGTATACAACACCGCCCTGTTGGCTCCCAACCCAACAAGTCATAAAAATCTCGTCCTCTTGGCCGGGAAGCTAGAAACTTTCGTCTTCCGGCTTAGAGATCCCAACCGCGGCTCTCGAGCCCAAACGACGAGAGGCATCTACGAATTCCTATCCGCAATATTAGATACCGATAGCCTTAGAAGGATTCACCTCAATCTTTAAGACATTCGTGAACTGGATTCCTGGAGCATCAGCCCTCTCCTGAATAGTCGAAAGCGTATTAACTCGAGTCATATCGTTTTGGAAGGGGTGTCCCTCCATGCGAACGAGTTGCAACAACCGATTTCTTCAGCTAAACCAACCATCGAACGCGACAACTTCAACCATGGACCTGACGTCACCCTCTACTCAGTACAGTTACTCAGCGGCTCATGGTCCGCTATCTTAGATATCTTACACGGCAGGGCAAGGTCTCTGCCAACCATCGGGGGTCCATTGGGCGGCGAATGTGCGAGAATGCAGCGCTCTGAAATCCGAAGGCTGTTCGAGAAACGCGATATCCGCTATCTAGCTATAGCCGAGGATTTCTCTTCAGATTGATCAAACGCCCCGACTCCTACGAACGCAGCCCTTGGCTGGTGTCCCCGGCAGCTTAGCCTAGTCTTCAGCTGATATCCTCGACGAGTACAAATATGTGAAGATATCATACTGTCTCTGTGTGCGGACCTTTGCTTACTGATCAGCGACCTCGGCTGGCTTAGCTTGTTGCCTAGGACCCTATCTCAAAGCAGTGGATTTCTGAGGTCAATGAGACACCGATTGTAGGAAATTGAGATTAACATAGTATAATCAGCCGTTATACGTAGTACAGTCGTTGTGTCATTCTAGCCTCCATTATCTCACGTAGCAATAGTTAGCCTACCGGAGAAATTTATCATAAACTCCCTCTTCCCCTGTAGTCTGTTGTGGGGCCTTCGGTGTCACACGGCAAGGACTGCCATGGACTGCCCAGACTTGTCAAGACCCGCCAAGACATATGGTTCAGAGATAGCCAGACAATTAGTTAGCTGCACAGAGGCCTATAATCGGAGCCCGACAGAAGAGGAGTAAGGACTCACGGCCAAAGACATGTGTATAAATAGAGGGCAAAAGGCGAGGTTATATCAGAAACAAAAAAAAGGAAACCAAGGACCCCCCTTTAGACCCAAAGAGAATCATTAGCCGGGTATGAACCCCTGTTCCAAGCCCTTGAGATCAAACCCTTGCCACACTCGGCCTCCAAGGCCCTTATCCCAGAGTACACACCCTTAACTGCTTTTGGCCACCATAAAGATGACATCGTAGTTCACCTTTGCATTGGCGACTTCCTCTTTGAAGCCCCGGTTCTTCGAGTCTCGCGTACGCCCCGAGTTACCTTGAACCTATAGCCTATGTGAGCGTGCAAGCCATTATTCCGGCGTAGATAAAGCAAGCAGATCCATATGGCTGGCACTACACTTGCATTCGTAAGCTATCTACTTGACCCACGGACTTGAACTGCCCCTTACTTTAACGGGTGGTAAGGATGACACACGTAACCTAGCTGGTGGTTTCCGTGATAGCTGCCCATCGGTGCATATCCGCTGACCGTGATCAACTCTGATCGCGCCCGTCTAACTGATAATTATCGGCGCGCATTAACACCCTAAACGACTCGGGGCCTTCTTTTGTTCGCGGTCAACCAGTCGAGAATAATGCTGGACAGTTGGTTAACATGAGTATCCCACACATTAACACGTTCCTTGATATACTCAGCTCCAGGTTCCATTACATTATAGTCCCTGCTCTACGATCCCACAGCACTCCTCCATTTTATATCACAGATACGCGACGAGTCTGTATCTATACCAGAATATCCAGTTCTCGCCTTATAGCCAGTCGCATAAAAGCCTGGTTACTTACCTCCTGCTTGCGTGTAGTGACCACACCTGTAATCGTGGTAAGCCCGGGGTCTGTGATGCTCTTACAACAGCCGCTATCTGGAAGGGGTTGATATCTGTATGCTTTCCAGATGATCCAGGGGGCGTTGAACCAGTATTTACGATTATGGGTCTGATTCTACATCTATCTCAACCTAGAGTACTCCTGACGTGCATCCCTTAGGGGAGCGTGCTGTTGGCTCACCTCGAACTTCATTTATTCGTCATTAATTCTTGACTTTTGCGCTATCTCTTCACCAACACTGCCTTTTACCCAATTTTCATTTGTCTTTTGTTGGCGTTACGTCGGTTAAAGTCTCCCCCGTCGAAAAGAAAAACTTATCATGAGGTAGACTGTCCTTGTTATACGAGTTACGTTGTATGTCACAAAACTTGCTCACATTTAAGTAGCACAACCACATTGCTTTCTGAACACAATCTTAAATCATATACAGCTTTTAGCCGAACTCACAGGAAGCGGTGTGGAAAGCTTTGGCGCAGGCATAAGGTCATAGCTCCGAATTACTAAACAGCGTCTCATCAAATTTAGTTCTGGATTTCTTATCCTTAGGTTAAGACCGATTAGGGACCGTTGCAGTGTCACTTTTAAACGCGTCATAATGAGATTCGGCAGATAATGGAGACCAGATAGAACGCATGAGAACCTCTTATACAATTACATTGCAGTATATGTGGCTCACTATTAGTGGTAAAGCTTGAGCTATGCATGCCAGGAAGTCCTATTACACCGTCGCTTATAAAGTATAACAACTTAGCGTCCTTGAAGCTTACTGGCCAAATGGCGCTCATAGTATTTTATCCCGATTTGACGCCTTATCTCGAAGTGGTGTGAGTTAACTTAACTAATAAGGAAAGACAATTAAACTCTAAGAGGTATATAGCTCAGTCAATTATTAGCTACTAAGGCGCTTGCCGTACTTATGTTCAGCTAACCGCCTAACCGTAGCTACTTAATTTACTTGTGAAGAATTTTATTAGGATTTATTTTGTAGGGCCAAAAATTCTCAATTTCATTTCAAGTAATTTATACGTACGTGGGTAGTAGTAATTATATCCCCCTGGCTGTAAGGGGCACTCTATAACCAATATAGACGGCCTGGGGATAGATCCATTGCTGAATGGCTAGCGGCGACCGGAGATATTATAAAAGTTTAGCATCGAATCTCATAATTTACGACATCTTGGCGCAACAACTATTATTGATAGCATTGCGAATCAAGCCTGCCCGTTCAGTGGCAAGAGGTTCTATCACAGTCCTGGCGAGGACAAGATAGGCGCTTAAAATGGAAAGGGACTGCGAAACATGCATTGGTATTATGAGATTGGAGACAATGTAAGCGCAGAGTATATTGTCGTGAATGCATTGGCTAGGAGGACTATTCTTGCCCTATGACCCAATCTACCTAAATTTAGGTATCTACAAGTTGCCCAATACAATCTATCACAAGAATTTCCCACCACTACGGCGTTCGGGCGACAAATCAGACATTTCTATCATTCAGAAATCGTCCGGTCACAATTTTATGGACTGGCCACTCACAGTTTGCCACCTGTCGCGAAGTTTAATGTGACAATCTAATTATTTAATAGACCCCTCCTTCCTGCTAAAGCATCGATTTTCGATATCAACACCACGACCCATTAAAAACATGAACAGAAGAACCCAACAACATGCCACCGCCTCCTCTGGGTCATTTGGAGAACACCGCGCCGGGTTCGGCCTTGGCGGTACGTCCACCGTGAGCCCCCTACTGGAGGGGATTGCCAAGTTCGTCGCTTTTATCGCTCCATCAGGAAACCAACTCATGCTTAGATAGATTATTCAACAAACCCGACCATGCCGACGTGAAGATCCTCATAGGCCAGTATGAGTTGCCTGCTCATTCTGTAGTCCTTGCGACTCAAAGTCCTTTCTTCCAGAAAGCTTTAAGCAAGAATTTCCGCGAGGGGAAAACCAAGCAGTTTCATTTTGAAAATGTCGAAATCGGAAGTGCGCATTCTCACTGGAGAGTGTTCGAATACATGTATACCGGCAATTATGCTGAAGAGTGCACCCAAGCGCTCGACACCAAGGGTAGACCTTAATCTTGAGCAAAGGCTTGTTCAAAGCTAATACTTTTATAGATGACGAAGAGCTAGTCAAGGATGTCCGCGTCTATTTGACGGCAGAATTCTTCATGCTGGACGATCTAAAACAGCTTGCGCTTAGAAAGTTCAAGTCAAATTTGGAAAAGCTCTGGGTTAGTGAGTTGCTTTCTGGATGTATCCGAGAGGTCTACGAGTCTACCTGCGAATCCGATTATGGATTGAGGAACGCTATTGTTGAGATTGCGCACGACCATCACGTCGATCTTTGGGGGAAAAAGGCATTTCGAGACCTTCTCCACGAGGGAGGCGATTTCGCTGTGGATCTAATGGGCAAGTTTTGCTAGGAGCAGTGTAGGTCTATGTTACAAGGGCTTGAGATCAAGGGCTTAAGAGTGTTTAAATTGACTAATAATTAACTATAGGATCAAAGGAGCTTTGCCTCTCTTATCCTGCCCTTTAGCCAAAGGCGGATTCTAGGCTATTTATATATAAATAGCTTTATCTAAGTTTAGCAGCTAGGCTTCCTTTGCCTCTACCTTTATATTGCTGTTTTAAATAGATTAAATTATATAGTAAAAGCAAATAAAGCTTTTGCTATTTATAAGCTTTACTACCTAATTATATAGCTATTTATAGGGCGTAAATATATAGTTTGCTAAACCGAAGAACTAATTTAAGTATTAACTTAAATCGGTACAAGTTTTTAAAGTTCGTACAATACTATTTTTTTTTATGTTTATTTTCGAGCTATATATTATTAAAAAGCTTATAAGTTTGTAGGTTTTTTTAAATTTTATTAATAAAACTATTTAGCTTTAGCTTTTATTTTTTTATTGTTTAAATAATTAAAAAGCTTTTAGGTTTAATGTTTTTTAGCTAGCTATTTTTACTACTTAACTAAATATTTTATATATTTTTCGGTTTTAATAAAGTTTTTAATTATATTTATTTAATAAATTTTTATTTTTATTAGTTTTGTTTTACGTAAAACTTAGTTAAAATTAAATGCTTAATTGCTAGCGTAAAAAAGCTTAATAAATAAAACATAAAAAAAATTATAAATTTATTATTTTTTAAATAGTATAAGCTTAATTATAGTAAAAAAAATTATTTACTAAATTTAAAAAAGGCCTAATATTTTTTTATTTAGTTTTTTAACAAGTTATTTAGTTTTAATATTTTTAATATTTAATATTATTAATTAGTTTTTTTTATATATAAATGTTTTTTTTTTTTCGTATATTAGCCTAATTTTTTATACGTTACCGGCTTTTTTTTTAAATAGTTTTTAACGTTTTATAAATTTAAATTATTTAGTATATATATAGCTAACTACTAAAATTATAAACCGTTTTTATTAAAAAATTATAAGCTATAAAGTAATAACTATAATTAGCAAAAAAAAGCGTTATATTTATAAACACCGAAAATAAATTATTATAAATAAATTTAGCTATAAATAGTAAATTTTTTTAATTAAACATTTTATAATTTATAAAAACTTACAAATAAATTTTAAAAATTTAATTAAATTATTTAGTTTGTTTATTTATTTAAAAATAAAATACTATATTTATGTTATTTTTAATATTTATAAATTTAAAAAAGTTTTTTAAAAATAAACAATAAACTTAAAGTTTTTATTAAAATAATATTTAAAAAAATATTATAAGTTTTTTAATAAACTTTAGTAAAAATTTTAATAAAGTTTTTAGTTTTTTTTTTTTTTAATTAAAAAAGTAAAATATATTATTTTAATAAAAAAATTAACTATAACCTATATAAAGTTATATTTATTAAATAATAATAAATTTATAATAAAGTTTATAGTTATTATTTGCTATAGTTTATAATAAAGTTTTATAAACTAAAACAATTTATATAAAACGTAATAAAAAATTTTGTTTTTTTAATATTTAAAACATTTATTTACGTATTTTTTTTATAAATTTTTATAAGTTAAACTACTAAAAATTATAAATAATTAATTTTATAGTTTTATTTATATTTATATAGCTTATTATTAAAATATTATATTTAAAATATATAATTTTATTTTAAAGTATAAAAATAAATATTTATAGCTAATTTTTATAATATAATAGCTAGTTTTATTTTTTTATATTTTTATTTAAGTTAAACTTTTAAACTTAATAATTTAGGTTTTATAACGCTATAGCTTTAATTTTTTTAATAAAATTAAAAAATTATTAAAGTATTAATAAACTATATAACTTTTTTAAAATAAACAATATTATAAATAATATTATAAATGTTTTTTTTTTATAAAACTAAAATAATCGGCTAATTTTTACTTTTTTTTAAAGCAATATTATAATAATTTAAATAAAATATTCGCTTTTTTATTAAGTTGTTTTAAATAATAATTAATTATAAACTAATATATAGCAAGCTATTATATTTATTTAGCTTATTGTTAATTTAATATTTTAGCTATAATAAAATATAACAAATTTTAATAATTAAAGTATATTTTAATATAATATTTAATATTTTTAAAATCATATTTTTATTTGTTTAAACAATTAATAATAACTAATAGCTTTTTATTATAAATTTTATAATTAATTTTAGCTAATATTAATTTTTATAAATAAAATATAATAAAGTATAATTTTTTTTTATTATTTTTTTAAAACAAAATATATTTTAAAGTATAATTTAATATATTCGCTTTTATATAAACAATTTTATTTAAATTAAAATATATTAAGACAAAAGCTATTATAAAACGTTTTTTTAATTTTTAAAATACTTTTAT
>MU383189.1:37177-119901 GCA_022495125.1 Xylaria acuta | reverse complement strand
TTAAACGTTTTATAATATTTTAAAAAAACTGTGAATTTTATAGCTAATTTAATTAAAGCTAAATAATTTTTAAATATTTTTATTATAGCTTATAAATTAATTAATTTAATTAAAATAAGTTTTATAGTAATTAAAAATATAAACAACTTTTTAATAAACTTATTTATTTATTTAAAAATAGCTATATATTTATTAAACTATACTATTTAAACTATTATAGTAGCAATAAAAGTTTAAATTTATTTATTAAATATTAACGTAATTTTTTTTATAAAAAAATACGCTTTTATTATATAGCTATTAGTACGCTTTTTATAGCTTTTTTTATAAAAGCAATAAATATATAGCTAAATATATTGTTTATATTTAGCTTTTTAAAGTTAATTAAATATTATACTTTATAAACGGTTACATAAAACTTTAATTAGTTAATTTAAATAAAATAATCGAACTAATTATAAAATACTACGTTTAGTTCGATTTGCTTAGTTAAGTTAAAAAAAAATATTATAATTAAAATATTATTATTAAAACGATCGCTTTACAATTTTAGGTTTATATAAAAAAAATTAGGATTAATAAACTAGCATTTAAATAATTGTTTTAAAAAATTTATAGTACTAGTTTTTATAAACTAGGCTTATAACTTTTATATAAATATAAAATAACGATTATATATAAGAAGTAAATAAGTACACTTTTTAAAAATAATTACTAAATATATATTTAAAAAATCTAACTTTTTAGGTTTAAATTATTAAAAAAAGGTTTTTAGTATAGCTATTTATATATATAATTATTTAGAGTAGGGTTAATCTGCTCTATATAGTATAGGGGTCTATATAGACCTACTTATCCGTAACATTACATATTATCCCCCCAGCGCGTTTCCTTGTTTAAAATTACGCTGATAGGAAGGGGGAAGCAGCGAAAATCTGCGAGACTATTCTTTGAGAGAAGGTCACACGAAAGAGCTCTCTATAGGCAAAGAGCAAAAGATCAAATCTTGACGGTTGATAGTATTAGGGTCGAGGGTATGGCTAAAATAGAATCTGCTCTTTAGGGCCCTCCTTAGTAATTAGACGCCATTACACGCGTCTTAGGGCAAGCAAGCTTGTGCGATTTCTGCCTGAAGATTCCCATTATCACTTATTCGTTGCCGCAATTCGAACGCCGCTATGTACCCCAAGGCTGCTACTCCTTGCACACTATGCCCCTTACTGCAGAGCACCACAGAGCGACGCAGAATCCGTAAGAATGTTCAAATGACGAAATCCCTTTAGTATGACTCACCCAACACTCTCTAGTGGTATCAGATCGTGGCAGTTGGATATATATTCAATTTCTCAGTGACTAGATTCAAGAATGTCATCGTGGGCATTAGCGTGAACATGATATGCCTTTGTGCTCGGGCGAAGCGCTTAGACTACACAGTGTCAGCAGCAGCGCACCTCTCAGGCTAATTAATATCCGTCAGGCGGACGTAGCCTTCAGGGTAGGGCTCGTCGATACCACGCGCCACAGCCAGTATCCATACATCGCTCTATTTCACCGATGGAGTGAAGAGATGTGCTTATGTTCGACGAACTTCCATGATATACGACCTCGCTACAATGACGGTATTCTCGTAGCTGACCCGCCCTAAACATTTCAATGCGCTGTATTAGCTACCAGACGTTTAGGCCTGGGATATATCCGGATTGACAGTCTCACTATCAATCAATCTATTCACTCAACAGGGCTTGCACAGGTTTGGTTTGAACGCATATATTGAGAGATCATAAGCTGCTACTCAAGGCCTGGTGTACGCTTTCGTCGCGTATGCTGTCGTAGCCGGCCACCTAAACCAGGACTCAAATAGCCGCCCACACTCATGCCCCAACTATTGTTCATTCTTTAAGGGGCCAGGGAGGTGCTTTTAAGGCCTGACCGGTGCGCTGTCGTAGCCGGCCACCTGCTAGGTCTCAAAGCTAAGGGGAGGCATGAAAAACCTCCGACTACCACTAAAAACCACCGCCTTCGACTCTTTGACCGACCCCTTCTAGGCGCGCCGTTCCAAACCCACGACATTCGGGGCGATACATCTCTTCTTATCAGCAATTTCGACCCTCAAAGATCGTTTGAAATAGATACACAAGGTGCGCAGTTGAATATGGGAGGATTGGTTTTCCAGGAAAGGGCCTCGGCGGTCCATACGATTCATTTCTATGAAACAGAAGCGTACTGGGAACGTGGCTCGATGATATGGCGCGAAAGCCCGACACTTGGCGATTCGTTAGTGTAAGCATTTACGTTAAACTTAGTTAAGGTAGCCAGCCTTACTATCAATGAATGCTAACATTTTGACAAGGGCTCCGAATCGTCTAGGCAGCTCCTATTTCCCAGAACTAACACCACACGATAACGTTTCAGCGCAAGACGTTTTTCTGCAGTACTCCAGATTCGACCTTACCGAATCCATTGACAGGCCCCCGGCCATCCTGGGGCTCGAGTATCGACTCGCAATACATCTCCGGACGCCCTTGACCTACGGGGTCCAGGCTAACAATGCAGCTCAGTCGCCCCTCTGGAAGCGAAGTAGTGATGTCCCCATGCGGAAAATCCGCCCACGGGTTCCTTCATGGTCGTGGATGAGCCGCACGGGGCCGATCATGTATGTTCAGCTTAAAGAGTGCACACCTGGACGATTTCAGCGGAAATATGAGACTATATCGTTAAGAGACCACCATGCTGTGGTTTATCAGATGGCAGGACCAAGAATTATTGCCAATTGAAATCCACACTCAACGTGATGGAAACAAAGGACATATCCGCACATTGTCAGGACACTTGGACACGCCTCATCCGGGCATAAAAACTGATCGGGTGGGTGTGTTTCGACGACGCAAGACAAGAATTCCCGGAAAAGGTGCAAAGTACAGTGGCATGATCTGGCCCGTGTGGAGGTTAATTGCTAACCCAAGGAGAAGGATGCCATTTTGCTTTGCTAGTGGAACCTGACCAAGGTGTAAGTACGAGAAATGAAGGTGGAACAGAAGGAGAGCCAAGGTACTGCAGCCGGATTGGTGTGGGCATTTTCGTTCAGAAACTTCAAGATCAGAGCGAAATTATGATTCTGTAAGTCTTCTCTGGCAATATCAAAGCACACCATCGCAGATTTCCAGCCTCACTCTCAGCTTGACACTCGGATGCCATAGATACAAAATACAAAGTGCACGCTATCTTTCTTTATATAATCCAGAAATGGACTAATACTCATCTCTGGCATGCCTAGACTAGGTAAAGGATTTGTCTCACGAATAAAAATAACGGCACTAGTTCATAATGAAGCAGTGTGGGTGACATCCAAGCGGCCAAGAGGATGTCAGATATGTATGTGTATATGGAAAAGTACCTTAAGGGGTAGGAAAAGAGATCCCTCCAAGTTCTTTTCGTTTTACTCCAGTCGCACCTCCCTTAATTAAAATCGAGGGCAATGTTTGGTATAAAGAGCGGATGATTTCCCAGTGAAAGTACTAAGAAACTAGTGCACAGTCTGATATGATTATGGCCGTAATAAGAAATCAATTTAAGGGTTGATAATTTCCAAATCACGATAATAGTGCCTGCCCGGACCGGCAGCCCTTTTGGCGCTTCTGGCCCCTTACTTCAGGATCACCGCCTTCTTCATCCCTCTTCCTGCGGTTACGGGAGCCGCCTGCCTTCAGGGCGATAGCCAGTAATTCCTCGGCTGGACCCTCTGGGAATACAGTAGGTATTGCCTCAATGAGCATTGCCATATTATAGTTGCGGAGCATGCCAAGGGAGAGCAATTTCCTAGTAACAGAGTAGAGAAAGTGGCATTCTTTTTGATCATTCTCGTCAAGCTCTACCCATTGCTCGGCCCTCGACTTCAGGCACAAAGAGAAAACTTCACAAATGCTTCCTCGTGTAAGGTCTTTCATGATTAGTAAACCAAAAAACCGCCGCGCAGAGCCACCCTGCAACTGATAGTCAAGATCTGCTCCACAGTCAAGAAAATCTTGCAAGACGTTCAGATATGTTGTTGTAGAATACCCTATCAAAGAGGCATCAAAGCAGGTCAGGAGGAAAAGCGCGAAGGCTGAGAGGTGTATATCGCTATCATCCCCGCGTATCATCTTGCCGTTTGGGTCGGCGCCATATCGAAGGAAGATTTGCAAGAGACCACTAGCTAAGATAAGCCTCGCATTACGCAAGGTAACAAAGTGACCATGCAATAGCTCACACCATGGCGTTGATGATAGATTGGAACTAGATAACTTGTTGGGGTCGTGACCACGTTTGAGAAGAGCCATGATACAGTCCACAGGTAGGCAATTACCGTCACTACACGAGGGGAGCGATGGGTCATGGCTGCAGTAGGACTTATCCAATTGCAAAACGATGGACAGGGCGCTGGTTCCAAAGACGTCGAAGTGAATAGGATTGAGAGAAAGCTTCGCAGAAACGTAGCGGAATAAGTTGTACCGTAAAATGAGTCTTCTAAAAGCAAGACGCGACACACGGACTTTGTCAGCCAGACCGCGTGACGACAGCTCCACGATGGTGCTTTCTAGTCCATCCAGTATTTTAACTAATTCGTCTGCCCTCTCCGCAGTCACTTCTGTGGCATATCGGAGCATATCATATAGCTCTATATCACCTTTAAGGTCATCTTTCGGGCCCCGGACATGAACTCTGCATTCACATTTGATCTTCGCCAAGGACGCTTTGCAGATCTCAAGAGCCGGGTCGAAGTTCTCTCGAGACTTTTCGGCGAGGAAGTCATCCATTTCCCTGGTTCTGAGGAAGTCACGGACAGTCCGATGCAGAAACTGCACGCTTTGCACGCTTAGCGGGCTCGGTAGAGGTTTATTGTTGGGTAGAAACACTACTTCGAGCAGTCCACGCGTCTTGCTATTAATTCTTCGGCGTGTTAGCTCAAGGGCTTCGAAGTATTCGCTAATTTTAAGGCGCTGGACACGGGAATATGCATAGTCTTCAGACTCAGACTGCTTCTCATGGTGGTAGTAGAGACATAAATTGAGAGGGCTCTTTGCACATCGAGCGATTTGGATGATCCTCGCCATGTGTTCATGATATACTGGATCGACACGGTTGAGCAAATTTTTAAAAAGCTGTTCAAGGTCCGCGGGCAGGCTTCTTAGACGTCGCTGGAGGTCTGTCATTGTGTCGTCGTTGCTGAGACCCTCTCGTAAGGACTGAGTGACAAGAAAGGCCCATAGGAACACGCCTTCTGCCTTGTTTGTAATTTCTTGAATCAGTTGGTTTTGGGCCTTCTTGCTCATACGGCACGCCTTCCACCGTGGGTGGATCTCTAGACGACTCTGTGCGAACCTGTGAATATCCTCCTGAGTAAGCTCGTGGATAGAAAACGTCGTATCCGGGTTTTGGCCGAAGAAATCCTGAAAGACATTCCACGGTCTACTAGAGACACAGAGCTTGATATGTCGGGACTCCGAGAGCGACTGTAAGGCCTGGCAAAGATCCACGTAATTTCCAGAGAACTCGTCCAACCCGTCTATAAAGAGACAAAATCTCACCGTACTATCAATTTTGCCTGCAACTTCCTGCAGGCAAGCAGATAGCTCTGGAATAGTCCAAGCGGCGTCGAAACCCAAGCCAACTTTGTGAGCCACCCCCCAGCGTTTTGGACACACTTGAGGTACGAGGGTTGGGCATTGTCGGAAAATGTCGAACAAAAGAGTTTGTAATAATCCTTGTTGGGACCTTTGCATTTCTGTCCCCGGGTTCCAGAAGTAGTGGCATGCAATGACCACAGGCTTCGGCGCAGCCCATTCATATGCGATCTTGTGGCTGATTTCGTGATCGGCAATAAACTTCATCATTGTTGACTTTCCTGAGCCAGCTTTGCCAGATATCCAGAAAATGCCGTCTCCATCACGTAACCATTTTGAAAACCTAGATTCGAATATCCACTTGAAGGTAGTCACGTGTGCCTCGGAGATCGAGTTATGTCGAACAGATCTCGTCTGAAACTGGAGGGTATATAGGATCCTTTGAAACTTCGCTAGTTCGTCTTGCAGCGGGAGGCATTCAGATAACCGATTGGCAGTCTCTTCGACATCGGTCAAATAAAAGGCTTTATAGCCTTCGTGTATTCTTAAATAATGGATATCCTGAGTAATTCTCTCTAACTTCTCGTCTTGGCTGAGTTGGAATGTTTCGTTTCCTCGAGACGAGCGACTTGATTCCTAGAGTAGTGAGCGTCAGACACTGAGATAAGGGTAGGGCAAACAAACTGAATTACTGATTGTACATGAAGCGTCATAGTGTGTTGGGCCTTCATGATTCTATCCTCTAAGCCTTTGATTTGGCCCTTGTGCTGGAAATTTCGAACGGAGGCTTTGATGCTTCTCCAATGTCGATTTGCGCCACTGTCCACTGATAAATTCTGCACGATCGAGAGAAGCTCATCGCAATCGTTTTTGCATGAAGAAGCTAGGCTCTTCAACCCCAACGCGTCCTTCGTGGCTACAAGATGGTACCCAGACTCCCTTGCTGCAGCACGAGCATCCTCTTCTGCTGTAAGCTCTCCACTAAGTCGCTTAAGAACCTCACATATTTGCTCCAGCTGTAGATTATCTTCGGTGGCCCCCTTTCCGGATCGATAGATGTCCCGGGTATCCAAGAGAAGAGTCTTCGTGAATTCAACAAATTGTACTACGGCCGCTGCGAGGGATTCCATCGAGACCCTCATTACCAACTGCAGGTCCCCGATTGGAAGTTACTATGTTAACCAGAATTAGATTTATTGTTCTGGCCTTGTCGAGACCATTGGTAGACAGCAGGGGAAAGTGGATATATTAGATTATACTTAAGCAATGTGTGACAAACCACCATTTGAGCAGTGGAAAGCTCCGTCTTCTATTGCCCGCCTACCGTTGCAGTCAGAACTAGTCAATGGTGCTGACACCTCTGGCAGGTTCTGGCCTGGTCGGATTTGGTGCTGCAGTAGCACTGCCCAGTCAGTTTGCCCTGCCCGCCTAATATGCTGCGCAGCCCCCAAAACGCCTAACAAGGCACCCTGTCCACATATTTCGGAGCTCGCTATCCCCTAGTAAGGTAGCCCGACAAATCAGATTCACCTTTTGACAAATGGCAAACAGATAGCCAACGGAGACGCAGCAGTTTTGTCTAATGCCAGACATGCTTCTTACCGTCGCCTGATAATGCCTTTGAATGGGCAAAACTTCCCCATAACGGCATAAATGGATGGGCAACAACCCAGGATGCTTCTCGCCAAGGGTATGCGAAACGCCACAATGTCATATTCTCCAGAAGTGCAGGTAGTACATTATAAAGCTGAACGGAAAATGAAGTATAAGACTATGTATAGCCTTTAGCTTTAATCAAGTCTACGAAACAATATGAGTTAAATTTACAACAGTGTCATGAGCGAATATGGGGTCGCCATGATGTTGTAGAATGGGTTGAGTACAAGTAATTGACATGGCAGTCTCTGTGAGGGGTTGTCTTAATATAGGCACCTACTGGCCTCGTACGTTTCCTGTCACAGCCCTAAAATCGTTTAATTGCACTACTAAGTGGAATTGTTAGTAGAGGTCGGGAATGGGTGGAACTAGAGGTAAGGTTTCTCGCGAAGTGGCGGGGCATGGTATCGCCTGTATATTCCGGGGATAGTTGGCCCCGTGCGTTATCTTGGCGCTGACAGCAGGTTCCCGGATTACGGAGGAAAGGCCTTTTTAAGTCTGGTCCTTGGAATATATGTTAGGAGTTCTACGATCGCCTGCTAGCTGTCGGGCTCTTTATCCCGACCTGTCTCCTGAAGACTGCATCCGTCTAATGTTTAATCATGCAGAGCAGTCAGCCGATATTTCCCCCCAAAAGCAATCAATGTAAGCTCCAAGCCATTTTGGCGAGGTGCTGGCACCCAGTCAGCATAGGTAGCGTGCATCGGTTCCTTCAGCTGAGTCCTCTACGAGCGAATAGTTATCGAGATGGAGGAGGGATGACCCGATAACGAGAGTTATTATAATCAACTCATCCGTGCCCCTCGCGCGGCTGAGGTTCTCGAAAATCAATCATTCCACTTCTCATAGACATACTACCCGTCAAGTTGTCGATCTGCAAAAATGGCGGGTTTGGATGCCGCGACGGCGTCCGCGGTTGCGGCCCTCGTCGTCGCGATTGTTGCCTTGTTCGTCGCCATCGCACAAGCTACGCAGCAATATCTCATCACGGGCCAGCTGATCAGATTATGCGACAGCGTCGTGTTTGGGCCAATGCCTGGCCAGGGTCGTCGGGTGTGGCAGTTCTCACAATTTCGCTTTCGCGTCATCTATTCTATTCCGCAGATCAGTCTTGAAACCCATCTGTGGCCCAGTGGTGGCGCCCACATGAAGTCACATGCGATCGGCGAACACGAGCTGCCGCCTCTAGCAGATGCGGACAATCTGGACGCGACCAGCGTGGATCGTCTCTCATTGCCAATGGCTCTCCACGCCGGGGAACTCCTCAAGAAGCCTGGTTGGAGGAAGATCCTATATTGGTTCCGTCATAAGCGTGAGCAGCACTCCGGCTCAGGTCCCATGGACAGCTTGTCCGAGCGCAGCACGTCTATAATTCCCGCGAAGAAAAGATTCAATTTATCAATCCCGCTTCCTGCTGCATTGCGACGGCGCCGGCCTAGTCGTAACTCGAGTGTTACTGGTAGTAGCTACCAGTCGAGTGCGATGATTAGGAACGAGATTCGGATACATACGCCCAGAGAGAGAGAGCGTGCTATAACAATCATTAGGGCCGGCACTAGCTCAAGCAGCAGTGAGTCACTGCCATTGGTCCCTCGTCGCAAGACTTCCCACGTAGGGGAAGCGTCCTGGGTGTCTTTCTGCCGCGCGATCGAGATCCCATGTAGGCACTCGGTACGGATAGACTTCGTCGAATACGATGCGGATCGTTGCCCGAGCGATCTGATCACCGTTCCCATGCAGGTGTCTATGCGGGACATTGTGATAATGGCATTTATGGCTGGGATGGAAATAACGAGTGCATCTTTTCACGACAAGTCAATTTCTATGCAAGGAGCGGCAGGGACCCTGACAAGCTCAAACCATGCCATTCTGGGTCCGATACTCCATTTCACCCCACGCAACGTCGGGAGTTCCCTCCCAATGGTGTTCGGGGAGCGAATGCGGAATGTCAATGGCAAGATCAACAAATTTTGGATTCCCAGGACATGGGATACTTGCTCCGTAGCGGGAAGCTTCTATAACTTTAGTCGACGACGAACGGTGCGAAGACTCGACGACCGCTGGATTAGAGACAAGGAAGGAGTGGAGAGCTATGACCTAGATGAATATCTTGGCGAGACGACTTCTTCTAGGAGGAAGGAGAGGATGAAAGGAACCGCTCATAAAACTGGGTCGAAAGCTAACCCAAGTGTCGGCGGCGGGCCAGTCGAGGATAAAGCCCGGTCGGCACAAGTAGTTGTTCGCCCCCGCAACAGATATCAAATCCCGGAGCGACGCATACAAGACGGGGATTGGATTATCCACCCTCCTGTTGTTGCGCCTCAACCGATTATAATTACGAAGATAGAGGGAAAATCGAATACCGTGCCCAAAAGCTCTAGTAAGGACCAAAGTCCTAGCGTATCAGCAGGCATTCCAAAGATGAAAGACCCCGCGGAGGGAGATAGAAATTCGCAAAGCTCAGGTACGCAAGAAATTCCTATGGGACAGAACGGAGACCAAAAGGATTCGAAGGACGCCGTATCGCCTTCTACACCACATAGTGTAGAAGATCACAAACCGGTCCCAGTTGCTCCCCGTCCAGAACCGCATATGAGCTATCCTCCACCGCGTAGACGAGCAACTGTAGAAGAGGCCCCCGATGAAGAGGGAACGGCCATTCCCGCGAGTTCATCCAAGAAGAATGATGCGGTTATTGCTCCGTTACTAGTGCACATCGAGGACGACCGCGAAGATGGAAAACACGAGAGACCCAGCACACCGCCTAGCGAGCGAGTCAAATTGGCAAAGGAACGGCAGGATGCTAGAGCAGAAAAATTACGACAAATACAGGAAGACAAGGTTGTGGTCGGCAATGTACTGAAGAGGGGAGCAATGGGATCACCATACGAAGAAGCCGCGGGCATGCTGGGCCACTCAGGGAAGGGCGGCCCCTTACTGCTGACGAACTATCCACATTTCCCAGAAAAAGAATTACCCGCAGGTTCAGGGCCGACGGCCGAGGAGGAGGCGGCTCACGAGCGGGAGAAGGCGCGCGAGAAGGAGCGTCGGGAAAGAGACCAAGCCCGCGACGACAGAAACCGTGCACGCAACCGCGCCGTCGACCTCACCAAGGTGGACATGTTCTGGCTCTGTCAGACGGACGCGATGTCCGGCACCTGGGCGACACCGTGGGAGTCGCATCTGCCGATCTCGTCGGCTCTCTGCGGAGCCGTGACCGTCATCCTTGAAGCCCTCCTCGGATTTCTCGACGAGAATTCCTCCCTGTGCTACACAGATTCCCACTACGCGGTGCAGTACTCGTACGAGCGAACCGCAGACTGGATGCTGCAGGGGAATTTCACCCGCCCGGCGTACGGGCAAAACGCGCGCGGTGGCGTCGTCGCAACCGGCACGTACAGGGGCGTGCACATACCCTGCTTCGAGAGCATGATCCCTGCGCTCGAGCTGCTGCACTCGTACCATTGGCAGGTCGACAGCAATCTGCACGAGCAGTCGGAGAACGGCGAGGAACAGAACGTCGAGCTCATGCGCCTCGACGCCTGGCTCTCGTACGTAGGGCGGGTGCCCGAGATCGCCGAGGGGCCGCATAACCTGCTCCGCCAGACGCCGGCGCTCGTACACCTGTTAGTAGACGAGTTCGAGATCGACTTCCAGAACATCGACCTCTCGGCCCGCGAGGGCGGGCTGCAGGATATACAGGGCCTTGCGGAGAACGTGATGGATTTCCTTACCGACGAGGAACTCACGCAGCCCGAACAGCTGTATGTCCTTGTTGCGTTGCTCAGGGGCGTGAAGGCGGCCCAGTGCGTTCTCGCTGGCTCGAATACAACCGAGGTGATGGATATTCTGTTGAAGGATGTACAGGCTCACCTAGTGTAACTGGTGCTCGGGTAGCTGGATGCCCTCGCCTTTGGCGTAGGAGGTACCATGAGAGTAGAACGAAGGGAACTTAACTTTTTCTTTTTAGCTGTACTGGTTTTTGTTAGCTCGATTAGCAATACCCTCCTTTTTTCAGTATAGTTCAGGTATATACCCTATGGCTTTTTCGTCGGATTATGAAGTTCCGTAAGAAAAGAGATCAAAAGATATATTTACGATAGTATTCATAATATAATTTGAAGTTAAAAGTAATAAAGCTACCAATAAAGTAGCACAAAACGGCGCTATAATAGTACTAAGTATTGTAATCCTGTCTACGGCTACGTAATGAAACGGTATATTAACGAGCAAAGAAGAAATAATTTTCCGACTGGTAGAAGGCGCAATATAAACCGAGATATAGCCCAGCATACACCTATGCAGTAGTGTTTCAACAGTTGGCCTCCTTAAAAGAGCAGCACTACATAGGCTCCTAGCAGCAAGGTTTGGACACGGTAATGTTGCGCAGTACCACGAACGGTTTGAGCATATCTATTGTACAAAACTAGCATTAGTCAACCTAGGTTGCAAAGACCGTCTAGCTCGGAACATGCTCTCCAGGAAGGAAAGAAAAGGCCGTCCAGGCAAGGAAGCTATTATCGCATGTCAGCCAGCTAATGAATGAACCGATGAGGTTGACAAAAGCTCCTTGTACATCAACAAAGGCTTGACTAAGGGACTTCTCAAACTGAACTAGAGGGAAAACCCAGAGAAGTCAAGAGACTCCTCGGTGTGGACCCTTACGACAAAAGCCACAAACAAGATGCCTTCCCAAGATTCCTGACCCCTGCTACTGGCAGTCCGTTTTCGTTTTTATTCTCGTCTTGTGCAGGTCCAACATTTAGCAGCCGCAGTGTCAGTACAACCTTTAATAACTCGTTGTCGTTGGGGGTATGGGCATAGAACACGAGAACCTATCACTTGGGAGCCTGTGACATCCGTTACGTTGATCGGACTCGTTTCAGGCGTCTTGCCATTTTCTACCCAGAGGCGCAACTGCTCGAAGAGGGCGGACGGTTGTTGGCTTCTGCCACCAAAGCAGTGACCGAGACCCGGGACTTCAAATAACCTGTAAAAATCATGAATATCGGGTGAAATTGATGCCACCGCGTTATAGTACTGCTGGCTACCTCCTAGGGGAATAATGTCGTCTTGCTGTGGAAAGCACAAGAATGGTCAGCATCAAGATGGGGGATGATACGGCAGTAGGCTGCAGCTTACCACACCATGGAAAGATATGATTTTCCCACCCTTTTTGCTAAAGGCTCTCAAGTCTGTATCAGCAGAGCCGACCATTGATCGATACTGCTGCGAGCTCGAACGGAACAAATTATCCCATTCCTCGTGTGTGAGGTTTGACACGTCCAAGGTCGGGATTTTTGAAACAAACAGTTGCGTCCACTGGCTTAGTATATTCGAGATAGCGACGCAAGTAGTTCCAGTGCAATTTGTCGCCGCAACTCCCGGTCCATATGATGTTGGAGCGTCACCGGTGATATCTGCGCCAGGGTTCAATCCATGCCACAGCTTTGTCCCATCTACAGCCCGCGGTCCGTGCCAAGTCTCATTCACGAGAACGGCGGCTGCATTGGTAATACGGATCGTGCCGTTTGTTTGGGCGCAGTTGATGGGCATGCCTACCAACCGAAAAGGGTCGAAATGGGCCAGACAATCCTCAGGCTGGCTGATTATACCATCTTTCACCTGATCCAGCTCGTCACAGACCATAATAGCAGCGGCAGTAAGTGCATCCGTCTCGCAATTATATGGATAGTGGCCGAGCATGCTCAAAACTTGTTGAGGCCAGGTAGTACCAGGAACAAATTCGGTCCAGTAGAAAGCAGGAGCGCCAGCTGAAATCCCATCATAGGCGTCCGGATAACGTTGCGCCAGAATCATGCCTTGGCGGCCACCTTGAGAGCAGCCGTTCCAGTAAGAGTATAACGGTCCCTTACCATAGTAGCTCTTAACGAGCTGCTTACCAATGATTGCCTACCGCAGTGTTATGACTCGGTTACAGTATAGATGAAACGAAGCGGGCGAATTCGCTTACCTCGTCATTCAACGAAACCGACGCTAGGTTTTGGAGGTTGTACAGATTCACATTTCCGGGGCTGATTTGAGCCCAAGTATTTGCGTCCATGGCAGATCCCAAGCCCGCGTCGGTCGTGATGGTCGCATATCCGTCTGCGAGAGCACCTTGCATAGCAACATATGACAGGTAGAAACGGCCAGCAACCCAGCCTCCTCCGCCGACGGCCTGGAAGCGCTCATTCCAGTTGTTCGTAGGAAGCCATGCTTCAACATAGATATCGTCATTCTGGCCGGGATGCGTATAAGAAACCGTGACGTTACAAAACGTGGCATTAGTCAATTCAACGCCAGGGGCAGTATATCGAAATGCTGCAGGGACAGATGCGCTATAATTGGAGACTAAGGTGGCCTCAAGAGAGGTGATTTCTCCCCCGAAAAGGCTGAGGCTGCTGAATGTGCCTGGTACACATGCTTTCACAAGAGATGCGTACATGGCGAGCAAGAGGATAACCTAGGTAGGGGGGCAGCAAAGCTTGAATGAGATGAAGGTAAGAGACTATTACCAGACATTACCCAACACGAGACCTGTCGGTCTTATAGTACGGTGGTATACCAAGCATTATGATGTATTCGCCGAAGTAAACAGCAGTTCTCAACCCTACCTACCCTCTCCTTTTACGAGTTGTGCTCAGACCGGCAACGTGTAGAGACCGTCGCGCTGGGGTCTTCACCCTCACCACCAATGACAAGCCAGTGTATACGTGTATTTCGAGAGCCTCCATTAAACCCAACACGGACACGGACCCCGCCCCATGTAGAACCAATGGGAGCGACCGGAATACGGTGCAGCTTAGGATGGCAGCCTATCACGGCAATGCAATTCCTTAGATTCAAGTTCCTCTTGGCAAGTTATTTCAATCTCCACGACGAACCAACCATCTACCTCCTACCTGATCGATCCTTCTTCGATGACCTTCTCCTCTTCATGTCGGAATTGGCGTGTTTATGCAGCAAACACCCGCGGAAACTCATCCATAATACTATGCGACGACGATCCGCCAAAAAATCCAGATACGGCTGCAGAGAATGCAAACGGCGCCACGTCAAATGCGACGAGACTAAGCCCTCCTGTGCCAATTGTCTTATCCGGCGGTTGCAATGCTCCTTTGCCTCTACCTCCAGTCTACCCACTCCACAAAGCATCACCAGTACTCCGACCGCTACCACTACCGTATCCCCTAACTCGAATATCTCCGGAGCCTGCCAACAAGATGATGAAGCCCAACACGGCGATAGCAGTAGGCTACCACTATCACGCCGAGGAATGTCCAATCCCGCCCACCATGATGCATGTGAACTTATCTCCCCTTTATCCCAAGACAGGGCAATACTCACGCTTTCCTCCCCTGTCAACTATGTGTTACCGGAGCAGACATTTCAGCTGTACCATCTGGAGCTCTTCCATCATTTCCAACGCGACATGTGGAGTTTTGTATCCCTCGATGATGCCATGGGAAAGAGATTCATGGCCATGGTCACCCGCCAAGCTGTTACAAGACCCTACTTGATGGACCAGCTGTTGGCTTTTTCAGCGGCGCACATGTGCACCCACAGGCCGCACCAGGCGTGTTTCTACCGCGAGGAGGCCACGCGTCTACAGACACGCGCGTTGGGTTTATTCAATGCTGCCAAGGCCACCGTGACTACCGGCGAGGGCTTGCCCGCCTTCCTGTTTTCCATCCTTCTCGCGCACCAAATCCTGTTTGACACCCTATCCACCCGAACGGATTTCCCCACGTTTCTGGATAAGCTGGTAACCAGCTTCCACCTCTGCGCTGGTGTGCGAACCATGGCGGGAGAGTCCTGGAACTCGATTACGACGCAGTATCACCAGCAGACAGGCATGGAGCTCTCCAACAGATGGATGCTCGACACAGGTTCTGAAACCATCTTCACTAAGAAATTGACCCATTTGGGCAGCCTTATCAAGGATAGTAGTACTGATCTCTCGGTTTCTACATCCTGCACTGAAGCTCTGGATCTACTCCGGAATCTGTCGAGCGACGGGAATGCCCCTCTATCTGGGCCCCTTCGAAACATCGTTGTGCTTCGTTGGGCGGTTGTTGTGCCGACAGCCTTCGTTAAACTTATTGAGCAGCGACGGCCTGAAGCCCTGATCATAGCCGCGTACTATGGGGTACTCATACATGACGCGAGGGACTTCTGGGTCTTCGGCGACGCTGGGGCGTTCATTATCCGCTCCATTACTGCATTTCTGGGAAGTTATTGGAGTGAATGGCTCGCATGGCCAAATGAGGTGCTACATGCGACGGGCTGTGCAAGGGAAGTCAGACACACTCGGGATACTTACACATAGGCAGACGTCAGGAGTCCCTACATTCTAACACATCCACTACAATAATTGGACGGCTTTATCAATGCACCCAAGGCCCTGTAAACGCCGACAGTGCTGGCGGCGTTGGCAGTGTTGGTGGGCTGCCAGTAAAACCTGGCAGCAGCAGGCAAGGTGCCCCTTACCAAACCTTATAACTGAGCACCATACTGGGTACCTACCTTCCGAAACCCCTATAATCAACGATATGGCGCCTGCAGGAAGCAATTGGAAGGTGAGTCCGTTCCCTGATTATCTCTATTCCAGCACTTGCACGGAAGGTACGAGGCAACAGCGCATATATGGACCCCTCGCAGCGGCTCCAGTGCTTTGCCAATTCGACTACTCCATCACCTCTACACCATCGCAAGGTTGTCCGGTGCCCTCGTTGCCCAAGACTACAGGGTTTTCACCTCAGCTGAGCCTCAGCCAACTCGACCCTCACAGCTCGCTTGTCAGAGGGTCAACCTACACCTTCTCTTTGATCCGTGGCTCTGTGCCGCCATTTGCACCCATCAGAACATCAGGGCATCAGGGCTCCATCTCCATCTCTATCGTCACTCCAAACGAGCATCCTGCATGAGCACCAGCCCGGTTGCATCCCGCTGAATCCCTAGTTTCCTTTGTACGCAAGGATCCAGCTACACTCGCATCACCTAGGCAACATGGCCGACGCCACCAAACCGGACGTCCTCATGTTCTACAATGGTACTCTTGCCGGTGCTCTTAACGGTGGACTCAAGATGATGAAGGAGAAGGCCAATGTCCACGAGGCCTCCTATTCCATGCCCGGCGAGCCCTCCAGTCTCCTCCGGTAAGTATTCCTCAAGCTCCAATGTTTCCTCCCGGAAGACCCTCTGTCCTCTGTGAGGGGTTCGGCCGCACGGAGCCTTATCGAGCTTTTTCCCGCTTCCTGGCCCCTCGACAAACACACATGTGGACATCTCTTGATTGTTGATCGTGTATAGGCAATTCCCCTCAGCTCGCGCCATATGGATTGTCGATACCGACATCGTGCGACCCCAGCATAGGGACCTCTCCATTCAAGTGATGGATTATGTGAAGAATCGCGGAGGCATCGCCATCGTGGGTGGCCCCTTTGCATCCTTCGTTGGACCAAATGAGCTAAATAGTTGGATTGGTCGTCGGTGGCGTATGCCGTGGAGAGTTGGACAGTACAGGAGAACGACGACCGTGCTTTTGCAGGACACTCATGTGGGACTGGAAGCCACTACCCGAGCTCACCTGGTACCATCCTACCGCTCCGAGGCTTGGCTCCTCAAGCATGTCCCGTCATCGGACTCCCTGTACGCTTCGCCCGAGGACGCGAGCAGTGAGCCGGAGGTCTTTGGTCCTGTTCCTGTTGGAGCGCAGACGGCAATTGCATTCGGAAAATGTGGCCAGGGTTGGTTAGGTTACATAGGCGATGTCGATAACCAGGAGGGAACGGCAGAAGTTTTGCTAGCAATGATGGGTCTACTAGCATGACAGCTTCTTCACCAGATACACAAGGCAGATGAGGGCCATGGATGGCAGATCATCTAGCTACAGTGGCAACTCCTCTTTTCCCGTCGCTGCTTCTGCTTATTTTCAGTACTTAGGGCGAAGGTTCCCGAGTAGTTGGTCCGACAAGTACGAATGTTACGGCTTCAGATTGCCCTCGGGGCCTCGTACCACGCCGCGTGGAGCGACGCTACAAGCTCATCTCCGTAGAGTCCTCTCCTCAATGAGAGAAACATGAACTGATATCACTGTATTTACTTATTTCTGCTTTATAGCCGCCTGTATTGCATCAGACATTCATTAGTCATACATTGTCTTGCCCCATTATGCGCTTTCACCCCGAGAAGTGTCTTTCTAATTTTTAACCACGGAGGAGCGTTGCGGTGCCGGCTTTGACCTCGTTCAATCTTCCGCCTTGAATGATTGTTTCAAGGCTCCTTGATCTGCTTTCTCTGAGCCAGCAGTTGATCTCTGCTACATGGCGGAAAGGAGTAAGCCTTTCACTGTGACTCTTTGAGCAATCTCGAGGATCAAGTTGTGAACGCGGGTTTTCTGTTTGTCAAGCGCAATAGCAAGTAAGTCCCCGCCAATACTGTTCTAGGACACGTCCACGGCTTGACGGTGATGTTAATTGGAATTGGAATACTATGTTGTGTCTTCTGAGTTGTACCCGTTCTCGCTCAAGTCTATAACCTGTTTCTCTTGCAAATCCACAGCACCCAGACCTCCGCCTGGCCTGATAGAGATACGTTCTCCGTCAGCGCTTGGTCCCCTGATACTCATTTTAGGTCCCACGTATACGTTACGTCTTATGCGCCAGCCAAGCCGCAGATCAGTTGAATGGACAATTTTCACTGTAAAGGTACAGCTAATAAGATGTACGATGATAGACTTAATATATAATTCTACGTGACCGAAGCCAAGGCGTGGCGAGTGGACGGCTAATCAGCGAATCTTTCGGTGCAAGTGTGAGGTGGTATAAATTGTTTGAGATTACCAAAGGCTCGACGTCCGCAGTTGCATTGGCTGCATCGGTTTTTTCTTTTTGGGTTTTTTTGCATTTTTTTCACTTGGGCATGCAGATGGTAACAGCTAAATCGAAAACTTTTATCAAATAATACATATACAATACTCTTTGTAATGCAATCGAAGAGGATTAGGCCTTATATCAGATACATAGGGAGTCCTATGAAAAGTCTGCCTGGACGCTGATCAAATACTTGACGGGCACACACACAATCAATAATTGATCATAGGTTGAACCCATAATTAATTGAGGTGGTAGATCATCCGACAACCCGCCTAGTTTTGATATCTTAGATTACTATCTAGGGCCTAGAAACGGATGATCGCGCCCCGTATGAAATTCTTTTTATAAACATTAAAATATGTGAAGTATACATTGGCGGGTTTACAAAAGCTTTGTTCTCGCTTCCCAATTGCATGCAGGCTAGACTACATTGCGTGCGCTGCGGCGGCAGAGCCATGCCTAATGACGTTGGTGCTAGTAGTCGATGACATGCCGCAAGCGGATAATGAGGTACTACTAACAGGCTAGCGGTCTGTCTGCCAGAGATAGTTGTCAGTATTCATATGCACCTTCGAGTAGAAGCCAATCGCTGGAACGGCAACGAAGGCTCGTGGCTGGTAGACTTTCGAGCGCAATGCGACGAAATATTGTCAAATCCTAACTGCCCCTATTCCCTCTGGTTATCACAACCCTTCGCATTAAACATGTTGCGAGGCTTACTTAGCCAACACAACGAACGGAGACCTAATTGCTATTATAGGACATATGAATTGTGCTGTAGTCGTCACTAAAGTCCTATTGATATGGACCGCCCGCAACGGCTCTAGGTTGCGGGTGACTTCGGAAATAAAATATTAAAGGGTCAAAGTGCCCACTGCTCGCATCACACCTGTTCACCTGTCCCATCTACGCTCAAAAGCCACTTATGAGCATTATCCTAAAGCTTATCATTCTGTCTTAGAAGAATTATCATTATAAAGACCACTCCCCCTATTTGCGTCCGCCTTGCTTGGCTTCTATCACAGATAGTCCACGGAGCCATCGACCTTCAAATCGGATACGGCACCGGCGGAGTTTACACTGAACCCGGGTAACGATGGAGACTGCAGTAAATTCTCTGATAGATTGACGACCCGCGCTCTTGCCCAGCGTTCCAGTGCACGCTATGTTTGTTAACTATCCTCTAGTTCTTAGAGAATATCAACAGCGCGGCCCATGGTCTGTGACAGACGTGAGCATCGAGAACGGTAACTGTGTCTTTTGGCAGTACGCATTCAGGTAAAAAATCCCACCTAGCTGTCCGCTCTCTCAGTCTTGGCTTGTTGCGCTGACTAATATGTTTCCCACAGAGATAAGAACTGCCACGGAACATCACACTGGTCGCGTCTACGACGGTGTTATTTGTTACTTTGACAGCATTTGCGGCGGAAAGCTCGAGAATAAAATCTCGTCCTGGAAGTGTTGTTCCAGCTCGACCTGGTGTGCTGGGGACTTGCCTTCATGTACTACCTGACGTTGAACTGCGTATTTGGGTATAGGCGGAAAATAGGTGGCTTCCTCAGCGAGTTCAAGAGCACATTTGCTTTCGCATTGGTCAATTGTTACATAGGAATGGTCCGCTCATTACAACCTCCAATTATACATAGTATTATATGTCGCTTACCGTAAAAAGTATAGGTTGCATACCAGGTTTATATAACCCTGATGACTAAACTTTGCCACAGCGATTAGAGTTGTTTGCTCATATACTTCAATCCACGTTGTGTCCAAAAAATAGCCACGGAAGCGACCCCTTGAGCTACTCATGGCAGCATGGGATCTAGAATAGCTGATGCTAAGCCGGATCAGTAAAAAGGGTATAGTGATATCCTGCAAAAGTTTTCGTAAGAAACCGTTTTACGCGATTGGACAGGACAGAATACGTAAGATCGCCGCACCGCAACGATGAGTCACCGGACCTTACCTACACAATATTAAATATTCCCAAGTAATTTCTATGGGTCTTTAGACGTCGTTTAGACGTCTCACAATTATATATCCTCTACAGGGTTTTTTAGTGGTACCTGATCATTTAGACTCGATTTCTATCATGTCAGGCCCAGCGTCGTTAGTGCTATGACTTAGTCCCCATAATTGTTACTTGGACTGATGACCTGTAGCACACTGTTCACCTACTATTAAGACACGTTGGATACAATGGTATCGCCGAATTACGGGCGTGCGCGAGGTGTTTAGAATAATACTATAATCGGCGCGAACGGACAGGAGGGCTTTTCGAGTAGCACTTCGACCGGCCTACGAGCAAGATTGGAAGATAGTAGTCTCATGGGTATTGTGGCGAGAAGGGAGACATAGTGGAGAAAGATTCACGCATCGATCCTCCTTGTCTTAGCCATGAGGCCAGTGCCAGTGCTTATGGCGCCATGGCGTTGAAGTAGGTCCCCTAGCTCAAGCAAATAATCATGAAATACGCAAGCTCAAGCTATCTGTTGTCAATATTATGTTTAAATCGATCCATTACCTAGACTATGGCATCAAAAATTGTTCTTTCACTGTGACCGTTTGTTGCCGTCCGATTATACATAATTATAATCAAGTATTTAGTGTGGAGGACCTAAGTGTAGAAGGCACCCTGTTATAGAATTGAGCGTGTAGAGAATGATTTATGACCAACATCCTGCTCCTAGTCGCTGTATTGTACTGCGCAAGATCATTGAGGGATTTTGGTGACTTACAACGAGATATGGTATATATAAGTATCTCGGAGGTTCCATACTAGTAATCAAGCTGTTTAGTTACATAAAACAGTAACCTATTAAATATTGCAATAAACAAATTACAGGGTAGATGAATGTATATATTTATTACTGCATATAATAAATAGACAGGGCAAGGTAAGTAGTGGAAGCTTACAGGGGTTTGTAAAGGTTTATAAAGGCTACGGGGTTTATCCTGAGGTCTTATACCCAGCCACCCCCTTTTTAGGTTATTTTATAACCTTTTTCTTTTAGGTTGCATCCGCAACCAGCAAAGTATAGGGTTCCTAACAAACAGTTGCATTATCTTTGATAAGAGTTTTAGGACAAGGCGGACCAAATACCTCATTGAGAAACGTTTTCCGTTGTATTATGTTTACAATGGCACTTCAAGTCGCCAACCAGCTGTGTTGCCGCATCATCTTTTGTCCGTCATTTTGACTTCTTCCTTCAGGTATGCAGATCAACGTCCTATCATCCTCACATGCAGCGTCAACGGCTCTGGAAAGCGTCAACCTTGTCCAACCTTCTTCCATGAAATAAAATACTCACCCCAACTTTACAGCATCTGAGGGAGCGGGTTTGAGTTCATACATCGCTGAAAAAACAAACAACTCGAGTGAGGCCACCAGTTTCGGCCTGCACCACGTATTATTTGGCCTAACAGCCCACCAAACAAAACTAGGTGCGCGGGGGACGCATCGCTATATACTTTCAATGCACGCAGGGCGAAAAGCAGGTGATGCTACCGATCACAAACCTAATACCGGTTCTACAGCTGTACTTTTGGAGCTAAAGCCACCGGAGGACAGGCGGTATCCCGGGGTGTGATTGATTGTACTGAGGATCATAACTATATAGGGACCTAAGTCCCCCCGGTGGTTGGGAGGGACTCGGGAATTAATGATATTAAGAGTCACACCTCATTTATCTTCCCTCGGATTTTGCCGAAACGTTGTTTTCAGGAACCAACATACAATTTTTGGGGGAAGCCGTCCCTGATCTTGACTCAAACGCGGTTAAAACAATATTCTCATCATGCATCTCCTTACTATTATCGCTCTTCAATCCGCTTTGGCCGGCGTATTAGCGGCCCCCGTCTCCAATGACTACTTAGTCAGAGACCGAAGTAAGCTAGAGAGTTGCACCGATTTCTCTGTAGACGAGAACGGGCGAACGATGGCCTTTCTTCACGCAGAATGTCATGGCTTTGATGACGAGACCGGAGAATGGGACAAGGTCGAGACTGGATTAGACCTCAATAAGTAAGTTAATTTTTGGGGTTTCCCGTTGTCGCTAGATTTGGATGGCATCTTACTGCTTCAGTTATGGTGTGCTTTCCAGAGCGCGTTTCGTTGAGCTAAAAACATTTGCAGGTGTATGGCGAACGTAAATGGCCACCTAGAGAAACGGAAGAATGGAAATTTCGCGTCAGGCTGCAGGGCCATGAAGGTTGAGGTGGACGATTCTGATGCAGTTGTCTTCACTGCGGGCTGCGATGGCTGGCCACATTATGGTACAATTGATACTTCCATCGATCTAGGTACGTAAATATACCCTGTTGTGGGTAGTATGGGCACTTTTAGAACAAGGAGCAGGGCTTTCTGACACCGGTTATCTTATCTAGGAAATTTCATCCACGTTGACAATGGCCAGCTTGTTTGTTTCGGTTTGAGCGAGCCTTTTTGTCCGAGATGTTGGCATCCGCAGTGAATAGACCAACTTGTTTCCGGACATCGAGGATTTCAATTCGTCGGCCTATACATCAGATCCTCAGCCGCCATATGCCGAAGCAGCCAGGAATGCGATTGTGAATCAAATGGGCAACTTGACTAGGAGACTCAACAGGAGATGACAATGGCATAGTGGCGGCGCATGAATCAAGGATGTCAAAGTCCTCACATTGATGACACCAGTCGGCTGCACTATAATAGGCAAATAATTACTAATAAAGACTTCCTGTGGTTATCAAAGGGACCCATGGACCAAGTTAACACTACAGAGGTATTGGCAATCGCTGCCTATTCCAAGGAGTGCCGATATTGAAATTGTGACGCGGTATGAATCATTCACGGAATACCTTTTATAAATGAACTCTATAGAAATCGTAGGCCCATTAGGTGGGACAAGTCATGGAGGGACCTAACGACGACCCGATGCATCAAGTCACCAACAATTTCAAGGCCGACTGACAGGGCCAAATCTGGATAGTTGGAAAAATCATGGCTGGTCGCAATCGCATGTCCACGACAATTGACACAGGTTAAGGAGTTGACCGAGCCATATACTATGTGCATATAGGTATCTTGACCCATAAATGATGCTACTATTAATAGAGCGGGCGGCTTCCAGTGTTGAACTTGCCACAAAGGGTTAGACCAGATCACGTAAGATGCACCCGACATGTCCCCACCCCGGGCTGCACAAGTACGCCCCACTAACAATTTGGAACCTTGCCGTGAAAAAATCACAACAGACAAAAACGCTCGTCGTGTTCGTGATGCCTCCCCGACCCAAACCAGTTGTTGCCTTGTCAAGCCTTCGGGTCCCCAGAATAGCACCTAGAGCTCCCTACTCACAGAAACTCGCAACACAATTTCCGGAAACCCCCCCCCCCCCACCACTACGCCACTCAGCGATTACCGCGAAGACCGCGGAGCAGTTCGAGAAGCTCCGCCAAGACCATGCTGCCAAGAAATCGACTAAAAGGGTGCTCGCGAGAAAACTCGAGAGGCTGAGATTGAAAGAACTGGAATGGATGGATCAGACGGAGGCGTGGATCGAGGAGCGGCGGATTATGAGGCGGTCTAATCGTACCTATCCAGTGGTCTTGGTGAACAAGGTGAAGGCCCTTATGGGCGTGAACTACAACACTGGCAAAATGGTCCCCCGGCTTCGTAAATGGGCTTCGGGAGTCAGTAAACCGGTAACCCTCCAAACCCTAGACAAATTCATCGCCCAGACCCAAAAGTACAAGCGCCAAGTCAAAATGTATCGGATGTGGTTCTTGGACTTACACACCATGAAAGATCTCTCACTTATCCTCCAGCACTTGGACGACAACACGCCCCTGGACTGGGCCCTGCGAACTTTGCAGACTCGGCTGCGTCAAACTATGCGTAAAATGGAAGCCATCACTTGCGGTCGGCACGTGGCAGAGGCCGGGGAAGCACGGAGGGCGCTTTTTAAGATCCTACCTTCTCTGCAGCGCTACGAAAGCCGCTACCTCGAGAAGCGAAGGGAGTTATTCTGGATGCCTCCTTTCCCTTGCTTCAGGCTCAGGACAGCGGAGACGAACCTTCTGGAGGCGGAAGTACTGTGTATGGAGCTAGTCGTGAGAAAAGCGCTTATCGAGGGGCCCAAGATTGAGATGGACACGTTGACCAAGCTCCGAAAACTTGGGTATAAGCCAAAATTCTCCGCTTTGCCATGCACGGAGCCAGATATCGACATCGACTAAGAAGCACGAAAACCATGCTATCTGCTCTTGTGGCACACGAGGCCGTCGCGGACATTTCGTACTCGCCTCACTCCGTATAGGAAATGCAAACGTCAGGAACGCTGGACTCTCGCATATCGCTCCTTTTATTCGTCTTCGGGGCGTTGGTCCGGGGGAGAGGCTGAACGATCGCCAGATCCTCATCGCCCGGATTCCCATGGCATCTTGCTTTGTGGGGTGTGAAGACTCGAGATCATACTCTCATCATTCGTACCTAGAGATGCTGTCTTGATACGCACTTGTCGGCTCCTCCAACCCTGTATTGTAGTGCCTATATTCTAATTCAATGTATCAAACGCTGTATAATATCAACACATCTACTTCTAATGTTCCGCTGTCGGTTCACATTAGCATCCGCCGCGGATTCTCCCCCGCCCTAGAAATCTTCCCAATTCCTACTGATTAATACGACAGACCTCACTGCTCCTCGGAATTAATTCTCGTATCACCTAGTTATTAAGTCGTAGATGCAATATTCATGGCGGAGTTTCGATCGCAAGGTAGGTACAGGTACCTCACTACGTACGAATATATATGTAGGTTTACTTATGCTTAAGCTAGGTAATTTAAGGTACTTTATCGTTATCTTACAAACCTACCTCCGTCCCTTTGAATACCCTACTGCTTCAGTATCGGGGGATAGAGCATCTTCTACAATCAGACAGTCAGGTTAACACAAAAGCCCTCCCCATAATTAGAGATATCACACTATCTCTACGACGTACCACAAAAGTTGCCCATCCCCCTCTAGCGAAGCCGCATTCAAAGGGATAGAGGTACCCACATAGGTGCATTGTTATTGATCACTACGAATACATACCTGAGTGCTTATGTAGCACGTATTATTTTTGTGGAGTCTACACAATGACTGGCCGAGCGCAATTCCTAGTCTCTGTTTGTAACCAAGGGAGAAGTATATCCGAAATATATAAGTACTCTGTAGCGCCACCCTGTCGCTAAAATGGAAAGCTTTGCCGGCGAAGCTCTATTTTAATACGTTGTAAATCAAAGTGCTAAGGCACTTCGATTTAAGTACTAAAGCACTTTGATTTAAGTACTAAAGCACTTCGATTTAAGTACTAAGGTACTTTGATTTAAGTACTACGTGATATTCCCAGGGGGTTGCCTTCTGGACCCCCGAGTACTAGGGGCTTCGCCCTTAGTAGGTAATCGGATTAACAATTACTTAAAGCTATACATCAATTTTAGTGCGAATATGTTGTAGTTAATGCTTCGATTTAGGGTTTGACCAATCAGAGCCTTGCAGAGTCCGTATGGACCAATCAGATCGTTGTAGAGAGAATTTAGACTTTAAGGGGTCACCGTTAGAACTTCTCAAGCTTCGCCTTCCCTCTCACACTTAAATTGTCGTTGCCAATACGTGTTCGGGAAAGGCAAAGCTTTCCAACAAAGTATTTGCCTCGTTGTGCGTCAAGCTAGCGGATTCTAGTTCTATAATAACCTAATTTATAGGAACGGAGAAAACCTGCAAGAACTCTTCAGGCCGCGCAGGTGGCAATGCTGGGCACGTTCTGGCAGGATCCGTAGTCTTTGCCGCCAGTAATGTCGACACCAGTCCAAGTCCAGCCAGAGCAGGCACAGGAACCGCAGACAACAACGACGTTGTAGCCACTGCTCTCTACACCGCCCGAGCCGGAAATGTGCTCGATGATGAAGTCGGTTATAGGGACGCTGCTGGTCGGGTCCCCGTGGAGGTCGCCTCCGTCGTAATTTTGCTCTATTAGGATGCCATATCTAGGGAATTTGGTGTTAGCTCGAACGAGGAAGGAGCTTCTTCCCTCCGACATGGAGAGATGGCTCAAGGGAGTAGCCATTAGGTACATACTTTGAGATATCGGTTAGAGTAATTCCGCTGTATGTAACACACTTGATGGTATCTGTGGCCCCCGCAACACGGCTTTTACATGAATGCCTATAGTTGGACGGTTAGCGACTGTGTCCCGCATCTAGTGGTGTGCACGTAACTACATCGCAGTAGTAGGGGGGAAATCATACCATTCACCGACTTTGTTATAGTAGAATCTTTGAAAGTAACATTCTCATCATTACCGAAAATGGGTATAGACTTCCCAGGTGCAATACACCACCATCCCCCATGAACCACAACTTGGCTAAACACAACGCCGTACGATATGGACTATGTAGCTATCCCCTTGCAATCGACTAAGAGTTAGGTAATCCCACCGTTTCTGCCATTCAGTGCTCGATGTTGCAGTCCGTCCTTCAAGTGGCCACTCAAGTATTTATCGCAAGCAGAATCCTGTCTTCTACGCCTCAGCTCTCTTGCTGTCAACCGTGTCCACAGGATGAGGGTTAGAAGGGACCTTCTCGACGCCTTCGACTATAGTCCCTAACTCTGCAGCCGTGGATGCAGCAGTAGTTTCGTCGTTACCAGGAGCCGTGATCTTGGCATTGCCCATCTCAATTTCCCGGGCCAATTCATCAAGCCTGCTGGTCTTCTTATGTGTTCTCCAAGCGGGGCGTCCAGAGTCAAACACCTCATCCATCTCTTCGAGCGTGTATCCCTTAGTCTCGGGCGCCATGAGGGTCATGTGGATGCAGGCCGCGCCGTTGAATGCGGCGAAGATCAGGTACATCTTCCAGTTGATGGACCACAGCAGAGGAGGCACGGCGAAGGCGAGGATCATGTTCCAGAACCAGTTCGCCGCCGTCGAGAGCGAGACGGCCTTGGCGCGGACCTTGCTTGGGAAGATCTCGGCCGGGTAGGTCCATGACGTAGGTCCCCAAGTCGTAGCGAAGGTTGCGACGAAGAGATAGGAGGCGGCCACGACGCCCTTCGATACAGACGGCATGTCCTTCACGATCCAGGTTATGTCTTTGCTTCCCGTGCCATCATTTGGCTGGCCATACGCGGCCTGGAGGCCACCTGTATCAAGCTAATCAGTTCCGCATTCAAGAGGAGATCAGATTCCTGGGTGATATGAACTTACCTGAGGTGAACAAGAAGACCATCATGAGGAAGGAACCAATGATCAAAGCAGGCCGGCGACCAAACTTATCGAGATACAGAATAGCCGGGAGGGTCAGGACAACGTTGATAACGTATTGAATCGCGGCAGTTGTAAGTGGAGAGGCAATCTGGGCACCCTCCATAATGTACACAATGTAGTACATCATGATGTTCATTCCACAAAGCTGCATCACAAAAAGAATCAGTCAGTACACGTCCAACGGTGCATCCGAGACACCAACGTACCTGCGACCACATCTGGATACTCATGCCCAGAATAACACGTCTGAAGATTCGCGGCTGAGCGAGGGCCTTGAAGCTGGAACAAGCCTCCTCTCTCTCGAAGCGCAACGCATCCTCAATTTCCTGATACTCCGCGAGGACTTTAGGATGGTTAACATCCCCGTCGCCATGCAGCAAAGCCAGGACTTGAATGGCCTCGTCCCAGCGATCCTTGGACGCCAACCAGCGTGGGCTGTACGGGAAGAAGAACAGACCGAAGAAGAGGATCACGGCGGGCACGATCTGGATACCCCAGGGGATACGGAATGCAGCTGTGGGCTGATTCGGGTCGTTGGGGCCGCCACCGATCTGCGCCGCGCCGTACTGGATGAAGTACTGGATCAGAATTCCCCATGTGATTGCCCATTGCTGCAGCGAGACGACGCGGCCACGGATCTCCTTCGGTGCGATTTCGGACTGGTAGACGGGCACGATGGACGAGGCGATGCCGACGCAGAGACCGGCGATGACGCGGCCGGCACAGAGCATGCCAACATTGACAGCGGCGCATTGGATTCTAGAGGTGTTAGCACCATCTCCTTAATTGAAGCGTCCGGGACGGGAGCGTCTTCGTCTACTAGGTAGTGTATGTATGGACTTACATAGAGCCGATGATCCAAAGAAGGCACGAGACTTGAATAGCCACCTTTCGCGAGAACCGGTCAGCGATGAAAGAGCTGACAAGCGAACCTGGCACAAAGTCAGCTCGCTCTAGTCAAACCTAATCCTAACCTTAGCTCACGCACCAACTAGAGATCCCGCGGGCATCGAAGCCGTGATGCCGCCCTGTCGATACGAGACGGGGTTGTTGAAGTAGTTCTTGTAAGCCTCGGTGCCGAGAACGCCGCTCATGGAGCTGATGTCGAAGCCGAAGAGGCCGCCGCCTGGGACATTATGAGCAATTCCACCTCGTGAGGACCGATGCAGGTTGCTGTCGCAGAGGACTCACCGATGGCGGCAAAGCCGCAGATCAGGTAGATGTTGCTAGCCTGATACATAGTTGTAGATGTAGACCACTGCGCCTATGATTGTATTTTCAAGCAAGAATTGCCAAAGCCTAAGCGCATAGAGTTGGCAAGTTGTTGTTACCGCGTAGAAAAAGTCGTTCAAGTCGCAACCGAGAACAACAATGAAACGTCGCTGAAAGAAGAACTGAAATTGAAGTATCAGCAACATAGTGTGAAGTGCAAGTGCAGGAGATTGGCAGGGTTGCGTTCCTTATATAAGGCGAACACAATGTCAACGTCAGTGGTATTAACACACATGCACAACGGTACCATTCACTAGGGGCGGCCGAATAACAAACACCGTGTGTCACGGGGCCAGAGACTCCAGGCCTGGGGAATGGAATAACGATCTGGATAACAACACCAAAAGGTCACGAGTAGCCATTCACTTCGCGGGGTGAATATGAATATCCTCGACCCTACCAGGATCAAGGGCCCCGGGGTAATACAACAGACGGCTGGCTGCGGCGGAAATTGTCTCAGTGCCGGCGGAGAAGGGCAAAGTAGTGATGCCATGTGGACGAAAGTAAGCTGTGTGTATCGGTAGCGCAGTTTCGGGACAAGCAGTGAATACAATACTCATCACAGAGACTTGCGTAGTGAATGGATGCACGAAAGCATTTCAGGTCGAGGTATATCTAGTCCTTTGTATTCACGATAGAAGCACTCGTTGTCGTATTTTAAACAAAGATTGACAGTTAGTAGGAGAATCGAATAGCACCTTCACCCCCAGGGTTTATTTCCTCCCTGGTACCCCTATCTACGAATGAGAACAAGTCTATTACATCTAATTGCTTACCTAGGTATGTGATTAAATGTAGGCACGACGATATGCGACAGCGCCACTTTGCCGGGATATGACGTGTTTGACAACAGCAATCGTGTATGGAGCGATTCCCCTCGTGACATAATACTATTTGCGTCCCAAGACAGAGAATGGGATTCTCGCGCAGTATTTCCCCAATAGGGTATTACCTCGAGGTCATAACCAGGGAGAAGACATAAACCTCCAAATTTTACGTCCGTATTGGAAATAATAGGCTCGGAGCAAATCAAGAGCGTTTATAAACAAAAGCACGCGCCATTTCAAAGTCAAACAAGCTACGATCACGCTGTCAAAAAGCGGTGGGAGGTCCCCATGGGGACCGAACAGGCCGATACAGACACGTCGGTACTTATATACGTAAAGTAGCGTATTCGGCCCAGTTAGATTTAATCCAGTCGACAACAAATAAGCGCCGTCTTCTGCATCAAATAACGACTTTCAGCCGGATAAATTATAATAGAAAAACCGTATAACCCCGACCATGTCGCATGATTCAACAAAACACTGCCTAACAAAGTAAAGTAAACCCCTAGTATTCTTTCCAAACTTACTTCTCGCGGGCGAGCATCAACGTTCCTGCCTTTATTATCCACGACGCCAACATCAAAGCATCTTGTACGTTTCCTAGAAGTAGGACCATTCTCATAGGGAAAGACATTCCGGCAACACAATGCCAGCAGCTTGGTCCTCCAATACACGGTGGCACGTCTCACCAATTTCCGGCTCGCCGGCACGCGAGCACTTGCTTAATAATAAAATGCAGATAGAGGTAGCTGACGACGAATTGGACAAGTAAAGTTCCCCTTACAGCGAACGGCGGTCATTCTACCCTACCTGGAGATAGATTCACCAATAGATTCACGTCTCTACGCGCGTATAGACCCAAACTAATAGGCAATGGGGAATAGGTACCTACCCATAGACGTCGGTCAAATAGGAAAAAAAAATTTTACAATGAAATTCTTAGCAAATGAAAAGAATATAGCTAAGGCAGGTGTGTAGCAAGTTAAATATGTACTTGCCTAGGTACCTACCCAGGTAGCACTAGGGGGGATTTCCTACTGGCAGGATTTTTCGTCCACCTCCCATCTCCACCATCTCAGTCAGTAGTCGTCGAGCACACCAGTCTATTTGGGGCGGCGGAAAACTGTAACGTGAGATTAGATTAAGATCAAGATTTGGAGATTTGATAAGATAACGGTCCCTTACTCCCCGTTGCACACCGAGGCTTCCCCCCCATGTTGAGCATAGGCCGGCATGTTTATGCTTGCCTGTCCGGCGGCATGAACACGAAAGCCGGTAGATGGGACCGATTTCACACCGACTCGACAAGATGTGGCAAGACCAAAAAAAAATATTAGAAAAGAAACAGTATGAATTCTCGTTCGTACTTTCCTCGCATAACACGTCACCAAACGATGCCGCCGTCGCGAATATGCGTGCCCCAACTACCTCCCAGCATCAAGGAGACAGTTGATTTCAATAGTCGCGTCACTCACTGTCGAGCGAATGTATCGCGAGCGGACGAAAACCCGCCATTAGTGTCATACGACAGATAAGCCCGTATCCTCTCCGGTGCCCGACGCGCAGTCCAGCAACCGGTGAGAAAATGGTGGTGACGAGCACCGAGCGAAGGTCCCAAAGAGATGGCGCGTCCTAGGTTTTCTTGGGGCCCGAGACGCGGCATCCCAAAGGGCTCAAAGATTTTCTTGAGTTAAGTTGAGTCAACTCTGCTCTGCTAAGAGAAAAGCATGCGTGCATGCCCTGTAAGAAGTTAGCGAGCGCAAATCCCACTCTCGCCCGCGATGATTGCGCAAGTGGGAGTAGTTTCTGCGCTATATGTCCAAAATAAAACTAATATAATCAAGTCAGTTTGTCAATATTGTCACAGACAGTAAGTAAGACCTTGAGGCCTTGTGCAGTGGATTGAAAAGAACCCGATCGTATTTTCCTCTCCCCTGCCACTTGGCTATGTACGGATCTTGCGACAAGCATGATTCCATGTCATGTGAAGTATGTGGCGAGGGGTAGGGTAAGGTAAGGTAGGTGACGAGAAAAAAAATAAAACTTTGGCAAGGTAGCGTACAAATGACATGAGTAACAGTCGAATCACGCTCCCGTCATGCTATACTACAGATCGCCATAAACTCAGGCTCGAAAGTTGAGGAAAGGTTGGAAAATGCAACAGAAATAGGGTATCTCATAGGCGACAGCCGGAAAACGTATGGATCCGTGAGTCGTTCGTGCCCGCCTTAAACCTCTATCAAATAACCTCCCTTTCCCCATTCGCCATTTTTCTTTCCCATAACGCCCGTGCTGGTCTCGTATCTCGTAGTCGTATATGCTATTGTCTATAGTTATTGAATAAACAGTTTATGACTGGTGGCTCTCTCCTATTTGGAAAGTCGGGCTACTGAGGGATCGGGCATTGCTGATGTTTGCTCAAATGGAGGTTGTAGTCGAGAACTACCATTGAACATCATCGGTGCCATTTACTGTTTCTGGAGCATATCCGGGCGAACCTTCGCGGTCTAGTCTCTGCAGCCAATCTCGCTGAAGCCGAAAATGCGAATAGTTTCCGGCGAATAACGGATACAATAAAGTCTTCTTGGCGCGGTCTGACGGGGTTGGGGGAGCCTCCTTGGCAGACTGCATCATGGCGTTCTGAAGAGTGGCATATGCTTCAGCAAAGCAGTTTTTGATCACATAATAACTTGAGGAACCACCAGAGATATCGTTTTCTGGGTTGTTGGGATCAATAATTGAAAGTCGATCGAGATTTCGATAGACAAGTGTGCTCGCCTTGGCCTAGTTTTCGACATTAGCAGACTGGACTAACACCTCGGTCGGGACACGCACCTTATTGAGGATTCCAGGTGGGTCCATACGGATCGCAACCCTCTTGTAATTGAACCCATTGCCATAATAGTCCAGGAATTGCATGAGCAGTTGTCCCAGGTGGTCGTCCGTGATCGAACCACTCTGAACTTCGGGCGACATTTGCAGCAAATGGACCACCATACAAATCACGGAGAACCCACCAAGGCCACCATTAACTGGTTCGTTGAGAGCGCGCATAAGCAAGAAATGCTTGATGACGGCAACCAGAGGAGGCATGGCAGGATACTGCTCCTTCCATTTCCGAAAAGTGGCGATTGCCTTGTAGCCGTCCATTTTCTCGAACGAAATATCCACTTTCAGGCCAGTGTGGTCGTCGGTGTATTTGAGAAGAGGCACCTTAGCTCGAGTAATGGCCTCGACTGAGTTTCCATAAGCGACCTTGTGCACCTCAAGATAGGATTTCACCTGCCAGAGGAACTTTTTCCTGTCGAATGAGGCGTATTGTCCATCTATGAAACCTTGGGAACAGATAGCAATATCCATATCAGCAGTAGGCAAGTAGAGGCCAGACATGAAGGAGCCAAAAGGCAAAACCTTGGCATTGCGAAATTTCCTCCGCACAAGGGTTTCCAGTCTAGACACCAGGTCCTGGCGCAGCTTCTTTTCGAAGTTGCGGGGAGAAACGTAATCGTAGAAATCCCTTATCTCCATGTGCAGACTAGGGCAGTCAGCCTTCCGAGACAGAAGCAGTGGCAGGTTCAAGACTCACCGAGTGGCCTCGATCGCGCCAGAATGATCATCAACGGCCCAAGGGCAGGGGTTTTCACCTGGCACAGGTCTCCATATGGGTACAATTGAGCCGCCGGGCGCCATTCTGTTCACCTTTTTGAGCGGCGCATGGGGAGGTTGGACCGGCAGTAGGATCTCGTCATCGATGGTTCGCTTGCGACTGCCTAGGGATGCAGACGGGGTAAGATCCACAGGCGCAGACGCTTTGCTGCCGCGTTTAGCGTGGTGAGCAGATTGAGATTGCGTGGGCTGGAGTTTCTCGGCTTGCTGCGGGGCCTGGTTCGCGGTAGAAACAGGAGGTTTTGGTGGAAGGGTTGATGATGCGGCGGGCAGTCCGGTGGGCATATTTGGACGGTTAGCCGCGTCATTAGCCGCATCAGGTTGCCAAGTCTCTGCTGCTCGGTCGTTTATGTGTTCACTACCTTTGTCATCATCATCGGAAAAATCACATGATATAAAGTCAGCTGCTTCGGTCGACACAGTTGGTTTCTGGGTTTCGGCTTGCACACGGGCCTTTCTAATAAGCTGCACAACATCCTTCTTGCGAGTTGTTTCGGGGGGCGGGAGGGCAGTGTAGGGGTCCGGATTGGACCATTTCGGCACGTCCTGCGCCGACGCGGCAGCCGCCAGGGCAGTACGGGTGCGCTTCGCGGGGCGGTCTGCTGCATTCGAATCAGAGTCGCCGTTGTCCGAGATGTCCATATCAACCTCGTCACTATCAGAAAGCTCATCGACATCTCGGTACGTGGCGCGCACGGCCGTGTCGCCCAGCATGAGTTCGGGTTGGTCGTCGAATCGCTTAGATAACAACAGGCGATCAGCAGCCTTCTCCTTCTCGCGGCGCTGGTACGGACCTGGGCGGCGCGGCCGGTCGTGTCGCTGGCCGCCCCGTGTCCGGCGTGGGTCGTCACGGCGAGGGGCGTAGCTGTCGGCGCTGCGACGGTCATGACTGCGGGCATCGAGAGTCAGATGGTGCTGTCGATGGTCAGGGTGGCGGTGAGAAGCATACTTGGGGTACTGGGGGGGCCTGTAGGAGGCGATGCTCCCCGGTGCGTCCTGGCGGAATGTGAATTCACCGCGGGGCGGTCGGTAGTCATGGTCATCGCGATGCTCTCGAGAGTCGCGATAGTCGCGGGAGTCGCGCGGGTCGTCTCGATAGTCTCTGTGGGAGCCGCGGGGCTGGCGGAAGTCGGAGTAAGGGCCACGAAACCGACGGTCATCGGGTCGATCGCGCGGATAGTAGTTGTCATGGCGATCACGGCTATCATGGCCGTCACCCCTATCACGTCTGTCCCATTGCTGGGGAGGCGGCGGCGACGGCGGCGGCGGAGGAGGAGGAGGAGGGAGGCTCGAGGGCGGCGGTGGCGGTGGGTGGGTTTCGTATCGATCGTAACCCGGAGCAGGCGGCTGACGTGGAGGACCCGACGATGACGAATAGTGATTATTGTTATACATCCTGCGATCTGCAGCTGCGTTTACTGCCTACGTACAGACTCCTAACAAGACGGGGAAATGAAGGTGGGCAGTCGGGGAGAGGTGCTGTACGGGTTGGTATATGCGAAATTCCACGTCCCATTGAGGTGCGCCGGATGCGGTCGCGGTAAAAGCCTAAATGCCAATCAACAATTGGAGCCTTGCAGTTGACTCTCTTGGGAGCTAAGCCAAGAACAGGAATTCCGTCTTGGCAAGTCGCGACATGCGAGATCCGATAAGATAGGGCGATTGCCCGAAGAGGTAAGTAAGTTAATGGGGTCTCTCTGTTGCTGCTGATGCCGTCATGTCCTTGCCATCAACCTCAATATGGAAGTGATGTAAACATTCGAGATCTTGACAGACAGTAATCAAGTTGCCCATTTTAGGTAAAGCAATCAAGAACAAAGAATCCGATTACTTTGTCTGATTGTCCCCCTTTTTTTTCTCCCTTTTCTTTTTTTCTTTTTTTGCCCCCGTCTCCGTCTTTCGAACTGTCTATAGGTTATTTGTGCCGTGTAGAAATACGGAATCTTTTTCAATGTCAAAGCATCTGGTATTCTCTTCCGGAAAGACATCCAATATCGCGTATAGTCACTCGGTACATATAAACTACCTAAGGTAGTGGACGTCAACTGGTTATCCACCACATATCCCATGCTCTAGCGGTTCGTACCGCTAGGTCCAGCCAGAGCACCCAACTCCTCCAGCCTGCTTCACGATCATTCCGTACAAGATGTTTGTTTTCGTAGAATATAATCGCCCATGATATGAACAAGAATAGGCTATACCAGAACCAGTATTTCCACCTGCCACCGTGGCTTGCCCCATCTTATTGTTGCGAAATTGTACAAGAAAAGCCATCGCCACACAGCAGATATCCCCGGCCATATGTATTATTAACTACATCGCAAATTGCCGCGTAATGCTCGGGTTTGAGATGACGTGCGTATAGTTCTCACGCTTGTCTTTGAATATCAGAACCACGCTAACTTCGTGACCTGAACTACCGAGTAACAAGTGGTAATAGGATGGAACAGGCTCAGCCCAGCCAACTTCTGCCATCCTCGCAACAACCCAGCTCAAATGGTACCTAAGCACCCAATACATCCAGAGCATCAACCATGGCGACAATCAAAGGGGGCAACCCTTCTAACCCACGCTCACCGTCTCGAGGGGCTGTGGGAGTGCTGTGCAACTACAGCATACCAATACCAGTCAGAGACCCTGGCAACGGGCTCTTATTGAAACGGGAACAAACTACACTCAGGCAACGAGTAAGGCATGTTATAAAGATGGTCCGGCTACCACCGAAGAATCCATCCTTCTCTTCACTCACCAACATCCTACTCAGAAGAGTGACATCTACCAGAGGTAAGATATCAAGGCAAGACTCACCAGTCTAGGACAGTCGGCTTAGGACGAGAAGTTCTCCCACAACAGCTCTAGGCCCGGGGGAATCCCAATCGCAATTTGCGCCAGTTGTTTCAGCGTCAGCCATGGATCCTGCTACTCCCGAAAAGCAGAAGAGCCCTGGCCACTCGGCTCCAGTGGAAGCTACGCCTGAACCCGATACCCAGTCTCGACCAGCTGCAAACATCTCCGCCAGCAGCCCTACGACCCCGGAGAAACAGAAGACTCATGGCGTCTCGGCCCCAGGAGATACTGCCCTCGAGCCTCAGTCGGTTCTCAACGTCACCGTCACTGGTCCTACTACTCCTCGGGAGCAGAAGAGCCCCGACAGCCCGCCACTCTGGGACATCGACCTTGTTTCTTTGACTCTCTCCGTAAGCGAGTTTACTAAGGACCTGTTAATCGAAATGACAGTTCTGAAACTCAGCACCATCCTCCGAGAGTTGATAGTCCGTTGCGCCTTGGTCATGGGATGCACACGCTCATACCACACGTACTTCACTCCCCCCACGGCCGAGATCCGCCAAGAGCTCTCCCCTTTCTCCGACTTGGACGCGAAGTACATCGTAGACATGGTAGTTAGCATTATGCTGGAGGAGTGGGCAAAACAATGCCGCTACGTCATCGTCAGGTATCGGGATGAGATGCGCCGCGACCTACTCAAGGAAGCCAAGGAGGAAAGCGAGGCCCTAAAGCCAAAGGTCATCGAAGTCGTCGAGGCCAAGGTGAGAGCTCTTGAGAGACACCGGTCCGAAGACTATCCGCGACCTACCACTCCTACGCCAACCGCCCGAGCCCCGCCGACGACTCCCACTGCCGATGATATCAATACAGCTATCGAGAGCCTCGAGATTAGGACCCCAGTCCGTATCCGAAAACTCGGCGAACCAGGGTCGTCAAACCTTTACAAACGTAGCCAACCAGAGTCCCCCGCAAGTATACGTAGCCGGCGCACTCCGAGAGCTACCACAAAGCGTACCGCTCCGTCCCGATTTAGTACTCCCCAGAGCCTACGGTCCAGGAACAGCACGCCGATGACTCCTCGGCCTGGCACGCCCGCCGAGTCTCCGCTTAAGGCTCGCGCTCCGCCCGGCCATGAGCACACTGGCATGTTGGGGCCGCACCCCGTCTTCTCGCCTGTCCGCCGTTCCGAGCCCGAGCTCCAATACAAGTTTAACCCTGAGGATTAGCAGTTGTATTGTCGTTTGGCTGGCGTAGTGCTGTATAGGCCAGGCCATAGCAGCTTACAACCAGCCCACGATCGTCGTTGCCGCTGTAGCGAAAAGGTTATCCCCGAAGTATGAGCTTTGCTGGAGTGGTGGACATGCCTGGTAGACCTGGAGAGACCGATTATCAGCTGTTCATCGGCACTAATTTACCCGGGCCGAGAATGGATCGGGAAGGGTCCACGGTGTTGGGTAACTGCACGCGCATTGGATAGGTACATACATATGTATGTAGGTATAGCCTGGCTACTTATGTACTGGTATGTTGATAGTACATAATAAACAACATTAATCTTCGGTGCCCGGGCACGGGTGTACGTATAAGGTACTAGACTAGATACTTAAACTTGATATACAGAAGCCCTGACGCCAAACCTTATAGTGTCCAAGTTGGTGCTACCTTCCCTCGGGCCATAAGGTACCTAAGTAGGTACTAAGTATGGAGAGAGCCGTACCCGACCTTCCTATACGGAGCGAAGGGACCCCTCATGGTTGGTTACAGACTGCCAGGCCCCTTCATCGTTTCTACAACATCAATACCAACACCCAACCGGCACAGAATGAATGACTGTTATTTCGTTATATCGCATTTGAAGCGACCGTGTCAAAATGGCCTTTTCCAACCACCCTTAACCTCTCAGCCTATCATAGCTCATCATGCTTAGATCCAGAAGCAACATTCGTGGATGCCTTGTCACCGATACCGCTACAGAGAGTCAACAACCTCATCTCAGAACACATAACAATGCCGCCAAAAGAGGCGAGAAGTGAATAAGTAAGCAAGCGAGACAGCAGCTACTCACCGGAAAAGTGGCCCATACCCGGTGCCCTCGCCACGGACAACGTCCACGTCCTTCGCCTTCTCATAAAACGCATACCCATCAGCCCCAAAGAAGCTCCCCGTGAGCACGGGCAGAGGACGCGCGAGGAACCCCTTCCGGATCTTATCAGCACTGGCCAAGAATCTCTCGACGAGCTCTTCGTATTTCTCATACGTAAGCTTGCCATCGCGCTTCAGAAACTTTCCGTTGACGAGCACGTGTTCGATATCACCGACGTTAGCATGGAGGATGACGGCCGCGACGGGGTCCGCCCATCCTAGCATGCCCGGAGTCCGCCCGTCGAAGACGACGAGGTCGGCCTTGGCGCCGACCTTGATGACGCCGAGATCAGGACGGCGGAGAGCGAGGGCGCCCTGACGCGTTGCTAGGAGGAATGCTTGGTTCACGGACACTGTGCAACAAGTTAACAAGCAGAATTCTATTCCGCATACGTCACCGAACCCGCAATGGAGCCAATAATATCGAGTTCGAATGGCCCAGCTGAAGGAAGGAAGGCAAAACGGGGGCAAGGTGTACTTACTAGGATTCCTCGAAGGGATGTCCCAACGATTCATAACTTCGTCATATAGCCTCGAGCGCGTGCGCTGCAACCATATGCGCGCCTGCGTCAGGATATCAGTGGAGAAAGTCAAATGCGTGTCGACGCCGAGCGCAGCCTGCTCATGGGCGAGATGGGAGAAGGTGTGGCCGTGGCCGTAATGCATTTCTGACTCGGGGGTGATGGAGAGGAACTGGTTGGTAGAGCGTAGCAGCTGCGCCTGCCCAGCGGTTATGCCAACACCGTGGGAGAAAACGACGGCCGTGCTCGTATTCAATACTCCGAACGAATGCACTAGGGACGGAGAGCTGTCGACTGTAGCGCCAGTTAGTCATTTGACCCCCGGACCTCTGTCGTGCTGTGATTCTGGGGGATATAGGAGACTTACTTGGCCAAACACCACCAAGCCAATGGATTGTCAAGACTGGGGGCTTCGCTTCCCTGCAAGGTCCGGTTAGACAAGGGGTAACAGCAAACAGCCGCCAATCCGCCGACTTACTTGATCAGCTTGGCTACAGCTTGTGTGTGTTCCGGCGCACCAATATCCCAACCGTCATACGCAAGGCCTAGCGTGACGAGGCCGTTGGGAAAAGATCGCTTATTCCACCTCTTCCAGTCCTTGATCTGGTCCGGTGTCGAGTATCCATCACTCGCGGAATCAATCGCGGGGGCCCAAAAGACGCGGGCACCGCTCTCGACGCTGGCCTCGAGCCCCGCCTCAGCCCGCTCCGTTGACCACATGACATGGGCATGGTCCAGGGTCGTCGTCACACCAGCATTGACTGCCTCGAGTAGCCCGGCGAGTTGGCTGGCATATACATCTTCGGCGCTGTAAAGCGGACCAGCAGCCGGGCTGGAGAAAGTCATGAAGTAATCCGCCAGCGTTGTGTTCGAGCCCAGTGTCTTGAGCGCCGTCTGCCACCCATGTCGATGGGTGTCAATAAACCCGGGGGTGATGATCTTGTGGCTGCAGTCCACGATCTCTGTACCTACCGGTATCCCTTTCGGGTTAGCCTCGTCATAGAGGCCGGCGATGCGGTCATCGGTTACCAGCAGTGAGCCATCGCGAATTACATTCAAGGAATTGCTGGCTTCATCGAACGCGATGATGGTGCCGCCCGAAAGCAGCACAGAGGATGAGAGGGCCGCGCCCGTGTACCCGACAAGAGCGGCAAGAATTGTAGAACGCATATTGACGATTTAGAAGTGAGGGACCTCAGGACTCGAGCGAGAGAATGGTCGCTTCTACCTAGCCTTGTGCCGTCGTTCCTCACGGTGGTTTATATACCGCCGAGCTACCACTTACACCTGCGGTGCGATGCTGCGTTGTGCTATAATAAGCTGTGCTAATCCCCTGCCTTGTGCATACCGGGATTGTTCATCATCACTAATGACGTTTGTTCGGAGTTTAGCCACGCGTAGACAAGCCGTGAGGGGCCGGAGCCGCGGCGCACAGACTGGCCTATCAGAACATCTCAATTCGCGATGGAGCTCGTTCTCCATCCTTGACGTCTCCAAACGCACGACGCATTGCAACGCCGATGAGCTGATGCATGTCTTGCCGGTCGATAAAGTCCACCGGCATTTATGGATCAGGCCACTAGGTAGCTTCGAATTCAACAAGCTGGTCTAGATCTTGAGATTATTAAGCCTTTGTATCGATGCGCGTAGGCTTCAAAAGGTAGGTACCTATGCGAGGTATTGTGGCCTATGGCCGGGCCTGGGGATAGCTTCCGCACGGCGCAGTAAAACAAACGGTAGGCTGTCTGCTTCGAAAGCCCCCTACCTTGCATTCGGATGTGTGTATGACGCGCAAAAAGGCCATCAATTACCTGGATAAGAACCTCCCATAACCCCTCACACCAAAAGGAGTACATGAGCGTTACACCACATCTACAGGCTGTACTCCAACGTTGACCGCCTGGAGCAGTCCTGAACCACCTATCTAGGACGTTGTTCCAACCGTGAACTCCGGCGTAGTACATGCCAATCGGCTAGATAGTCTAACCGTTTACTAACTCCGTTCCGAGTCGAGAGCTCGGAGACGAGCTCGGAGACAAAAGCGGCTAGTTTCCGATGGTTGGCCGATACTTAAATCCGGCGTACGGCCCTCGTGCGAAGCTCACTCCGCAACTGCTTATAATAGCACCCACCTCTCCACCCCGGGGTGGAGGAGAGCTAGCGATAGGGAAGTTTGCTGCTAACGAAGGCGGTAGAATGACGATCGACGATGACCTGAACATAGGGACGAGACAGCGGTAAAACTTTCATCTGTTCAATTGAAGTATTTGAATCAGAGCGCAGTGCAGTGAAACAAGACCAAGGCAGGCAATCGGCGATGCTCCATACGCAATCGAACTAAGACGTCGCGGAACTAGCGAGGCCGGAAAGCAAATTCCAAAGCCCCTTTTTCTTTTCTTTTCTTTTCTTTTCTTTTCTTTTCTTTTCTTTTCTTTTCTTTTCTTTTCTTTTCTTTTCGTGTTCTTTTCGTGTTCTTTTCGTGTTCTTTTTTCGTGTTCTTTTTTCGTCATGTGATTCATCGTCCATCTACATATATGACGGCAGTGTCGAGAAGAAGATGCCCTCCCTCGCCTTCCGATTTCGAGCCTGCAGGATGCGAGACACAAGGACGCAGAGCATGATGCCCGCCTCGACAGCCACGAGTGCGATCCACAGCCCGTCGATAAAGGTGACGTTATAGTCGCCAAGCAAATCTTCACTGTCGAAGCGCATCCTGGTTCCTGGTGGAAGAACCTAATCGGCTGACTCGACGGGTGGATGTCCTAACCTAGATTATGGCGAGCGACGAGGGATACTCGGACCCTGTGCTGTGCACTGCGTAGAGTCAGCGGTACGAGGTTGCGGAAATTGCGCAACTGGGTATGAAAGGCGACGTTAAGAATGCGAGGGGTGGCGAACTGGAGGGTCTTTGTGAGACGTCTTACCTATTGATTCCTCCTCCTATCTGTCACCGGAAATGCATCGACCTGCAACAGGGTGCGTTCTCCGACGACAAGAGACTGGTAAGGCTGTCTCTCGCTCTGGATGGTATTATAAGTGGGATCGCAGTCCCGGTCAGTGCTCGATATATCAATCGGCGAGCTAGGCAAGAACAGCGCCCGTGAGCAGTAGTAGCAAGAGACAGGTAACGGGTATCAACGAGTATTTCACGTGGGACGTAAGTTTGCGGGGTGGTATGTACGGACAGAGGGAGATTCAAAACCGGTAGGTGTTCAACTTGACACACTCAGCATAGCAATATAACAAACGAACGCTCTATTTCTAGATCCTTAGGTTAAATATTGTAAGAATATTTGCCAACAAGGCAGAGAATCGAACTTCCATCAATCACGGTGCTAATTAAGGGCAGCTGACCAGAGCCTCCGAGTTATGAACACGTTGTGGGTAGACCACGCAACCCAGTTTCCCGATCTGGTAATTAATGTCTGCCGAATTGGCACCATTCCCGGGGTTGTTGGTTTGCGATTCAAAAACCGGCTATGAGAATACTACCGAGTACTCTTATTACTTATTACCAAATCACCTAGTCTAGGTAGATATTCAGGTGATCAATGCCAAAGTAATGCAATCCCGAGCAGTATTAATTTCTTGGTAAGTCGGTAGAGTGGGCGCATCCTTTTACCCGGCTTAAACGTGTCTATATAGATAAACTACGCAATGTACAGTAGCGTTGAATCCATCGAAGCTGCACTAGATAACCCATAGGTAACATCTCGCTGCTTGCGGAACCGAATACGGGGGTTCACTCCGTTGCCCGGTCCAGAAGCCCTTGGCCCAGCGTAGTGGGAATCAATCTTTTAACTCATCATACCCATCATTAAAGGGGGAAGGGGGGGATCGTTGTTGGTCATTGAATACGCAAACGTTACTATACAGAATTACATAGATATTTAATAGGGTCGTGATGCATGCGTGACTGAGTATCCCGGTCCTCGTGTCGTGTTTCCCATGTTACAGTTAACATATATTCCAACCCCAAAAACTCCGAGCCGCCCAATTACGTTTCGTTATAACACACTTCCGGCGGCGTTCACTGCTTCGTCTGCTCGCGGACGTCGCCCCCCGACGCGCGCCACCAGATGTCGCAGCCCCAGCGCAGGGCGCGCTCGGCGGCCGTCGTGGGCGTGATGGCGGGACGCACGTCGAGGTAGAAGACGGGTTCGCCCGTGGGTTCGGGCTCGCCCGAGTAGTAGTCGATGACGTAGCGGATCTCCTTCTTCTGTCCGTTGACCTCTCGCGAGACGTACCAGTCGTGTCGGTCGAAGGGGGGTGGGGTGCTATATTTACAAGCAGGGTTAGAACCTTACGTCGCGGCAGAGCAAGGCAAAGCAGAGCAAAACAAAGCAAGGTACGACGAGGGGAGAGAATCGAATTAAAAACCTACGCGAACATGGCGGGATATACCCACCCCATGACCTGGATCATGGCCGCCTTGGGCGTCATCTCCTGCGGTCTGCCCTGGAAGCGGACAAGGCTGGGCGCGAGGTCCTCGACCTCCCTCTCGTAGCCGTACTTCCGCACCGTGGACTCGAAGTTCTCCTCGCCGCGGCTGCACTTGCGCCAGCCCTTGTACAGACCGCCCGCGAAGCGGCGCTCGTGGGCCATGATCTCGGCCCAGGCGCCCTCGTTCAGGAAGTTGTGCACGCCCACCATGCTCTCGACCGCCGTCACGTCCGTGTCCGTGTACCCCTTGCGCAGCAGCGCGTTGTACATCTGCTGCGGCGAGGGGTACTCCCAGTTCCCCGTGCCGTCGCCCCGCGGGATCGTCGAGGGCTCGCGCTCGAGCGGGAGCGCGTGGGTCTGGTGCGGCGCGGGCGCCTGCGAGATGTGGTTGAACATGTAGTTTAGCGGGTTCAGCTTCGAGAGCGCGGATTGCGGTTCCGGCTGTGGCTGTGGCTGCGAGGTCTGTGAGCCGTGTGACACGGGACAGCCTGATGTGGGTGGTGGTGGGAGTGTGGATGCGCCGTGCTTTACGGGACATGCCGACATGGCGGCGGCGCTCTTCTGGTGCATGGGGTATTCGGGCTGCGCAGGGGGTTAGTGGCTCTGTATGTACGGTAGGCGGATGTAGGGTTCTCACGGGTGGTGATCGCGCGCCATCTCGAGCGAGGGTGAAGGCGTGGTGGGAGAGAGGCGGTGATTGGTCTGTCGGCTGAGGAGTGTCGGCCCAGAACCAGCCCATCGTCGTGGATGGAATCTAGTGCAAGTAATTATTGGGGGAGGAATGCGTGGTATTAGAGTGTATAAGTCGGTCGGGAAGAGTGCGCTGTGTGTGGTGTCTTGAGTAGTATAGGTATGAATCGTATGATGTATGTAGTAGAGGCAAAGCTTCTCGTTGCAACTTTTTGGATTTAATCGCGACGATGAGATTCCGGTCCTCCCCGGAGACTGACTACCTAAATGACGGGACGGGAGCGCCTCCACCACCTGGGCACCTGCAGCTGCCCAGGTCCACGGGTGCAAGCATTATACTATATGGCACCGTAGATAGGATATATACGTTTAAGGCATAACTAATGCTGGCTAATTAGGTATGCACTTAAGGCTTGCTTCTTCTCCTTAGTGCCGATGGCCCGCGATATACTCTACGTCACCGTTGTCAAACCGGCGCGTTCCGAGCCTCTTAAACAACCAGAATGTAGTCGATTTCATGACGGCCATCACCAGAACACCGTCTGTACCATCAACGTCGGCGATTAGGGCATTACGCGACTATGTTCATGTCGCCTTTTCAATGCTAACATACAGCCTGTTCAAGATATGAGATCTCTCCATTCCCTCGCCCGATTCTGCGCGCGACAAACCCTCCCCAGAGCCCCGACTGGGTCCGTCTCTGCCGCTGCGAGTCTCCGTCGATGTCATTCGACGTTTCGACATGGGCTGGGTAGCAGAACAGCCCCCAACGGCCGCAGGTACCGCGCGAAGGGCACGATCCTCACGGCCGCGGTGAACGGTGTGCTCGGAACCGCCGCCTTCGTCAAGCTCTCCGAGAAGGACAATGGCGGCACGGAACATACGGCCGAGGGGCGCATGTTGCAAGCGTCGAGGGAGGAGCTGGCCAAGACGGTCGACGAGGACAAGAAGGGGCCGTCGCTTTGGGCCCAGAAAATCGCCATAGTCTTAGACGTTTACGTATGGGAACCGTTGTGCACGGGCGCCCGATTTTGTCACCTGGTGGTCATCTTTGTGCCCGTGATACTGTCGGTGCCGGCGATATGGATTGGACGTCGCCAGCCAGACCACAACAACGAGAGGTCGGGAACCCTGTGGTGGTACAACTTCCTGGTCTGGGGCATGGAGGCTGCCGGACCCGCCTTTATCAAGGTACGAGTCGTCCCTCTTCTGTTGTTTCCTATTCCGCGTCTCGGAAGCTGACTCTTTGACCACGTATACAGCTCGGCCAATGGGCCGCATCTAGAACCGACATCTTCCCTCACGAGCTGTGCTATGTGTTGTCCAAGCTACACTCGAACGCTCCCGCGCATTCCCTCCACGCCACGAAACGAATCGTCCAGGCTGCCTTCGACGGCCGACCTTTCCACGACATATTTGAAGAATTCCACGTGCAGCCCCTCGGTGTCGGCGCTATTGCGCAGGTGTACAAGGCCAAGCTGAAGCGCGATCTGGCCGTTCCGGGCGACATCGACGTTCTCGACGCTTCAGCAAACATTCGCGACAACGTCCGCCGCAACGTCAATACCGTGCTCAAGAGCACCCCGCATCGCGTGCCGTCCTCATATGTCGCCGTCAAGGTTCTCCACCCTGGCGTCGAGCGCACCGTGAGGCGCGATCTCCGTATCATGGGGTTCTTTGCCTCAGCGCTCAACTTAATACCTACTATAGAGTGGCTATCTCTGCCCGACGAGGTTGCGCAGTTCGGGGAGATGATGAAGCTACAGCTAGATCTTCGCATTGAGGCGGCCAATCTCACCAAGTTCCGCAAGAATTTCAAATCTCGCCCCACGGCCTGGTTCCCTTTCCCATACCTCGAATTCACTACCCGGGAGGTCTTGATAGAGGAGTTTGCCCAGGGTATCCCGCTTGCCGATTTCTTGGAGAATGGAGGTGGCGTTTTCCAGCGTGATATCGCCCACGAAGGCCTCGACGCTTTCTTGCGTATGCTGCTCATTGACAATTTCGTGCATGCCGACCTGCACCCTGGTAATATTATGGTCCGCTTTTACCAAACCCAGCAACCCAACCTCCATCTCCGGAGCCACGAAGAAGTACATCCCATGGAGCGGCCCGATGTCACAGAGGAGGTACTCTCGCGTCTGCGACCCTACCGGAAGAAGAAGGACACCGCGGCTTGGGAAGCCGAGCTGAACAAGATCGACGCCGAGGGCTTCCGGCCGCAGTTGATCTTCATCGACACCGGCCTGGTGACAGAGCTGAATGCGACCAATCGTCGCAACTTCCTGGATCTCTTCCGCGCGATCGCCGAGTTCGACGGGTACAAGGCAGGCCACCTAATGTGCGAGCGCTGTCGGCAGCCCGAGGCCGTCATCGACAAGGAGGTGTTCGCGCTGAAGATGCAGCACCTCGTGCTCTCCGTCAAGAGCCGGACCTTGGCCCTAGGCAACGTCAAGATCGGGGATATTCTGCAGCAGGTGCTCGACATGGTGCGCGGACATCATGTCAGATTGGAAGGCGACTTCGTCAATGTCGTGATAAGTATCCTGCTTCTGGAGGGCATCGGCCGAAGCCTGGATCCCGATCTTGATCTGCTCAGTAGATCCCTCCCCATCCTTAGACAATTGGGCGCGCAGAGCGGCTGGTCTGTTGGTGATTATCCGATGGTGTTCATCTGGGCTGGTCTCGAGGCGAGACGGTTCATGCAGGCTAGCATTGAAGACGTAAGATTACTACTTTCCCTTTTCTTTTTTCCTTCCTTTCTTCTTCTACTTACATTATAATTTACTAACACAAACCTCACTAGGTTGAACGATGTGTCAAATACGATTTATTGTCACCGAATGTATAACATAGTATAGATGTGACATTATAGAAGCGAGGTAGCATTACAGTGGTGTTTGGGTATTTTGCATTCAAGGGAGGCATCTATATACTACTGTACACCACTTATATAGAATATAGATATGTACATCGTTGTCGCACATAGGCTATGAAATGCAGATTTCAACGGTAACTTATATGAATTCGAAGAGAAGTTTACTAATCTTGTCTTGTCCTCTACCATACTCAGATACCCTCCTCTACCTAAGTCTACCTAAGTCTACCTAAGTCTACCTCCAGTCCGTCTACTGTAACTGCGCCGCCAAAGCCGTAACCTGATCCAACAAGCTCTGGTCTTCACCGGCAGCATTGGTGAGGACCTTATCGAGCAAATGGTCGACCTGCAATCCCGCGTCCGTGGGCGGGTTCCCCTGCGCCGTCTGGATGCGACTGACCTGGAACTCGAGGAAGAACTTGGGGACCTTGATGGCCAGGTCCCCGCCCACGGAGCGGATGCCGGCCTCGGTGGCCAGATACACGTCCCGCGCGGCCTCGAAGGCGGCGAGGTTGGAGTCTGCCAGGGCATCGGCGGCGAAGAAAGTGTTCAGGGCGAACGCGAGGGGCGACTGCCCCGACGTGCTGAAGTCGACCGAGGAGAAGGTGAGTCCGGGGGAGGAGGAGGAGGCCACGTCCGGGACCCCGGAGAGCGTCGTCGCGGAGTCGTCGCAGGTCACGCTGGACGCCAGGGCGTCGGCTATCTCCTGGGTCTCTTCGGGGAGCGTCTCGCTCCCGATCACGAAGCAGGCTTGTTGTTGCCGCGGGACGATGACCGGCGCCTTGAGCGTTGGAATGATCTCGTAGGATGTGATGAAGGGGATCTTGGGCAGGGCTGCTGCGGCGCTGGCTAGGGCGAGTACGTGGATTTGGGAACGCATTTTGGTGGATTTGGGTTGGCCGGGTTTTTTATTTTTTATTTTATTTTTATGGGTGTAGAATTAATGATGGCGGTGGTGGTGGTGGTGGTGGTGGTGTTGGTGTAAGGATGGTTGGATGGATTAAAGATGGATTGATATGATAAGGCCGATCCGAACGTGCCAGCGAGTAGAAAGGCGGGAAAAGGAAGAGAAACGAAGGGCAATCAATCAATGCTGTCTAAGGATTGTAATGATAATGAAAAGAGAGGGTGGTAGACGAGAGCAGATCAGACTATCAGACTGCGCATCATCGTGGGCTTTATGGACGATACGATTGCACTGCGGAACCAGCCTGCCAAGATATCTGGTGGCGTTTCATACCTACTGTCGTGACAGTGGGACGGGGCACGTCGTCTCATGTCTGTATACGTCGGCTCTTGGCGTACTATTCAGTCTTTTTTATCGACTGGGATTTGATGGACTTAACCAGGTTCTGCGATACCTCAATTTCAAAGGCACTGTTGAAGCGGATGTGATATAGCGATAGCGATGTGGTAGGTGAAATCAAGTAATCGATGTGCCACCCACACTGGGAGAGATACGTATAGCCTTGCACACTATCTCCCCCGTGGTCGCGGCCCTGATAAAGAAATACCTACCTATCTGCCAATCAATGCCCATGGATGCAGAAGGTTGGGAAGGTTCAGAGGGCCGAGAGGGTAGGGTAGGTAGCTACGAGGGGCAGTGCTGATAAGGACCCCTCCGAGTGAATTCCATTCCAATCGCTTCATTCTTTCTACAACATCAATATCCCACATTCACTCACTCCTTATCTCCTTCCAGGGTCTTTCTTCCAAGGTTCACTCCATACTACTTCGGCAGTTTCCAGAAATGGCCGGTCCACCCTCCTACGACAAGTCGAGCTCCTTAAAAGGGAGCCAGGAGCTGTCCCTTATTATTGCGGGGGGTCCATGACAGGTTTATAGGTCGAAGAGCTTCATGATGCGATTCCATGATTTGTGCAAAAACACCACTACCAGGTTTCGCGACGACCTCGTTTACCGACGTTCCTCAGTCAAGGCGCTAAGGCGGGGTTCACGATGCCTCGTGTCCAATCAGGAGTCGTGGTCGTGTGTGATCTGCCTGATCCCTGCACGAGCCACGCCGCCGAGATATCCGCATTTGAACGTCAGTTCACACAAGCGACGACAGCAACAACCAACTAAGCAAAGAATGGGTGGACGTCTACGATATGATAAGTCAAACAGTTAAATTCTCATCGCGGCATCTATACACTTCGACCTAGTACAAGCTGAAGTTGTCTTGGCTGCATCTGTCATCTTGAGATCTCCATCTCCAATCCAGAACAATTAAAAGAGCGTTAAACAAGGATCCAGCACCACTACCCCCACTTCAATACCGACTGTCCGTCCCAGCGCTTTGGTTTATAGGGCGATGAGCGCAACACCGACGGCCTTGAGAAGCTCGTTGGCGAGGGCGCTGACGGCGAAGAGGAGGCCACCGACGACAAGGTCGAGCTTGAAGAGCAGGCCCTTGAGAGAGATGACGAGGGGAGTGAGGTAGATGACAACCTTGCCTACGCCGGGTATTAGCACGTATTCACACGAACAATCTACTTCATCACCACTATCTGAAACGTACCGAGACCGAGCTTGAAGAGGACCACCTTGACGGTGAAGAGGAGCTCGTAGAGGATGTGGGAGACGGTCTTGAAGAGATCAGGCTTGCCGTAGCGGGCCTCGACGAGCGCGCGCTTGACGACGACGGCCGAGTCCGCGGCAGTCAGGAGGTCGGTGATGGCCTGGAGTTGAGGTGCGATCTTCTCCGCATCGGCGATGGCCTCGGCGTCGGTCGGGGTGTCAGAGACCGACAGGAGGGTGGAGTCTAGTATATCTCCGTCAGCCTCGAAGAATCGTTACCCCTCACGGGTAGGTGAGTTGGTTGGGAAGATACTCACTGATGATCGCGGTCTGTTCCTGGATCTTGCTCAGCAGTGTCTCCAGGCTGGCACCCAGCTCAGCAAGTCCATCATCATCCTGGCGCTTGACGACGCTGTCGGAAACAGCGATGGGGTTGGCGATGGAGCTGGCGATAAACCCGCCGATGGCGAAGAAAGTGAGGAATGCGGCCTTCATTTTGATGGGTGAAGTGAAGCTGAAGCGCTGGAAAGTGGATGATGGGCTAGAGAGAAGAGACTAGACTGCTGGATCTGCCGACGTGCTTGTGCTGGTGAAGAGTGAGAGATGAACGTCTCCAGAGCGAACGGGCGCCTCTATTTATCTTCTCTTCCACCATTGTCTGTTTCGCCACCGACGTTCATTTCCCCAGCTCATTTCCCTTCCTTCTTTCATCGTATCCTTGATTTGGACAACTAATCTTCGGCATTCTAGGCATCGAGGCGCTAAATGGGCTCGCGACTGCACCATAACGTCGATCTTATCCCTTTCTCGATGTTGACGGACTCTTGTGATATGTCTTTGGTGCCCGGCCGCTCCCCTATACCCTCCATTGCGCGATCGAACATATTTCAACCGGAGGTGCTATTGAGCTGAGAATTGGCTAATAAAACGTCATATTTCTCGTTTTTACCTAGTCTTAGCACTTGCTCCCTCTTTCTGAGGTAAAGATCGGCCTATACCCTTCACGCCGGGTCTCCACGCCGCAAACCAAGCCCATGAGGTGAAGTGTAGAAGAAACCAAAGCTTGGCAGGCCCCTGGCAGCCACATGCCTATAGGATTGGGCAAAAAGTTGTAATGCAGATACACCGGTCAGCGGACATACCTCCTATGAACCGGGTTACATGCACATTTACCCCTTAAAACTGTCCACATCTGGTCGTACGACGACGGCCTGTCGAATTCACTATTCTAATTGACAATGGCTCAAGGTCACATCGTAACATGCTCGATGATGTCAAAATGCCCTCTTTCCAAGGTTTGTATTGAGAAAGGAAGTCCTCCTAAATCATAACATTCACTTCTGCGTCGTTTCCTCGACGGGAACGTGTATGTGATTGAGAGCCTTCATTGCGCCCCGAAGATCACGACCGATACGGAAATCAATATTTAAGCTTCTTTCAGCAGAGAAGATCACGTCGATCTATCTGTCAGCTAACAGAAAATCAGCCGTCCAAAGATCTCATCAGACTTTTGCGAGTTGACACCAGCTCATCATATAGGAACGGGCAAACCCACATTCCGAGAGCCTCTTGCTCCATAGTAACTTCGCCACTTATTACTTTCGAGCCCGGAACTGCCCATCGCTGACAAGGGGTGGCAGCAATGAACTCAATCAAGACCCGGCTACCCCAGATACCTTAATATCAGCCCCTGCTAAGCATTGGGAGCAGCCGCCCTCAAACGACCGGAGCAACGTAGCACACGCAGGCTGGCGGCTGACATCTGGGAATACTACCCAAATATCGAGTCGATAAAAAGGGTGAACGCAAAGGAACAAACATTACCAATGAAATTGCCGGGGGGCGCTAATTAGAGCAACTCCAACGCTCGCGTCATTTACCCGGACCACGGGACAACGCGGGGACGTGATTGCAGGGCAAATTCACCTCATACCTACCGAGAGCCCAATTTACAAGGCCAGGCTTTTTAATCACGTATTTACGGTTCTGCACATGCGTTGCTTTGTCAGAGAAATGGCGTTATATTGTGCAAATGCGACTCGATGATATCAATGGACCTGTTTCTTGCTGACGCCGGCTCCACCGGAATGGTGTGCGCAGCAGACCGAGCCAGCATCGTGGAGACCAAAAACCTGATAGTCGTGCGAGTTGTCCGCTGAACAAGGCGCTCTGGGATAGCAGGTACTGCAGGTGTTTCCCGTTTCGTGATCTACAGAATTTTTTGGCCTTGGGTCTCACCGCTGCTATTCCAGCTGGTGGGACAAAATGCAACGGCGGTTTATGCGCGCCGGCGGTTGGCCGTCGTTATTGCCCTTCGCCATTATATCGACCGATGAGGTAATCAACTTTGTCGATCGAGTTGTCTGGTTCAATCTGCTGCTGATCCGGGCGGTAATGTGAACGTTACTCATACCGGCTGTTCTACCTCGTGGGATGGGTATTTTTGTTCTATTCCTGTTTCCTAGGATTCATCAAAATTTGCGACGATTCTTCAGGGTTCCTTAACCTCCTCTCACAATGCCTTCACAACAAAAATCTATTGATCGAATACTGACACAATGAATTTCACAGCACAAGGGAACCTATCTAGCGTCATTCTAACAAAGGCAAGTACAGATCATAAGTGATACAGTCGACTTGGAGTGTGATATTAATCTTGAAATAACTGGGATGATTTCCTGCTCGGAATCCTGGTCTCGCTCGTGAGATTGGTGGTCCTAGACTCAATCACCTCGCGGGTCACAGGCATAAGTTCCATGCTTGATTACGAACCTTATTCCGGAGCTTGGCCTTTGCCAGAATTGAGAATAATTTAACTACCCTGTTCACCTTTTTCCTAGATCAAGATGAGAGCATCTCGCCGTCTTTGAACTACCGAGCGCTTTTATTCTCATCTAGGCATAGTAACGGCTGTAATAATATCAACTCTTTGTTAAGTATAATTTCACAGTGCAGATTCCCGGTATGGTGGAAAAGGAACGTATTTTATATCCCAGTGCTGAACAATGACGAAAGATTGACCAAATTTCACTTGGGATCTCCCGCCTTCCCTACTCCCAGTGCGCATGGATCTACGCGATTCCTTTGTGCCGGATCAGATACCTCGTCCACGGATATCAGACGAAAGAGGAATGACTCTTGAGCATAATCAAACATGTTAGATTATATTATTATTATAAATAAACCAAACATTAACGCCAGGCGCGATGTTGGCGAACTTCAGCCTACTAATTGACTGTGTCTATTCTTTTCCTTCCCTAGGTTAATAGCATCTCATCTAAGATCATATTCTACCTCTTATACTCAACTGCCTGTCTTTGGTGTATTCCTATGCACTCAAGTTTAAGACCCCGATCTGTCTAAACGCCACTCCCAACATTAACATATGTAGTGCAATGTAGTTAGTAGATAATGACGAGATTGTTGCATACCTTCAAACCTTCTTCATCGGCCACGAAGAGATTCTTGAATTGCAAGTTGTTTCCGCGGTCCCTTATTATAATGGGGTAAACTTTGGGAGGCTACTCGACCCGGCCCGTGGCTCTGTCAAGTTTCTCCAGGACCGGGAATATCCTCTAACACCAAACCCGGGTGATACTACACTATAGTTCTATAGCCCATCCAAGCATTTCAACACTTAGTTAAGCTCTCGGACATTAGCAGCCAAGGCCGAGACCCGAAGATCTCCGTCCTCCCTGATTTTCTTCTTCTTTATCTAGGAATAGCAGGTCATACCTTTTGTTAATCGTGGAAAGAGCATGGTTTAGTACCCCGTTGAAAGATATCGAAGACCACATGTCGAAGACCAACCTCCGTTGTTCGTGAAGCTTCCCCTCGATGTTGAGAACATTGGCCCTCGCGGCCCGCATCATGTCCCACGAGTAGTAGTAGGGCGCGCCATGCGGCGCTCTTCTCAGGTGGTCCTGGTCTTGCATGCTCGCGTAGAGTATCGCCGTGTCATTCTCGAGGGTATACAGCCTCTCGCACTCGGCGAAGCACTTCTCTTCCCACTCGCGTCTGTGGTGAGCGGCGAAACCGGGGAACGACGACAGGTCTGCGTCCGACCCCCGAACGCGCACCATCTCCCGCCACGTCGCGGGCACGGGTGGCGCGTGGTGATAAGCGCGCTCGCTGTTGCCGAAGTAGGGGAGGCGCTCGTGGTGGTGTTCTAGGACGAAAGCGTCGCATTCTTCCGGCTCGAAGTCCTCTTCTTCTCCTCTTCCTCCTACGCCGTAACCTAGATACGCGATGAGGCCGTCGCAGTATTCTACTCTTTCGTCGGGTATACAGCAGGTGTGGTATTCACACTCGACCACGGCGGAGCTGTTCGAGAGCCGGTTTACGTTTACGTGAGGCGGCGGCGGCGGCGGCGGCGGCGGTACGAGAAGCTCGCATCTGTGGAAATTGGTGCGCAGCGGGTTCGCGTATACGGTGGGATTCGGAGAGACGGGATCCATGATCATGGCTGCCGCCACGTCGTGGTGCATGCGATGGGTTATTACCCGCCGACACATGATTACTCGGAACTGCTGCCTGCCTGCCCCTTTGGGAAAAGAAAAAAAGCCTTGGAGAACGAACGAACGAACGGCTTTAATAAGAGTTGAAGAAAAAGAAGTGAAGTGAAGAAACCACCAAGAACCGGCTTGGTGGGAACCTTAGAGCACGTGCAGCTGAAGTGTGAAGGGGGTTGGAGGAGGTTGTGGTTCTTCCCAAAATCTACCCCGTTACAATTTGACTGTACGGCTCTAAGGTGTGTGAGTATGTATAAAAAAAAGGGGACGAATTGAAGGTGACTAGAAGAGTCGACGATTCGTTTCCAGCAACGTTGACTCGTTCCTCCATTTATGAGAATCTTCGTGTACAATGGGGTGGGTTCTAAAACCAGTAGAACAAAGGAGCAGCACAATACTCTCAGCCTTGAACAATAGCCTCCCAGACAATCGATTTTTGAGTAATTGAAACTTGGCATTGTCTGATTCTCGAAAGAGATGTGGGAGTACGTAACATCTCAGGTTTTGTTACTAGTAAGCCTCGTCTGTAGCAATGAGGTTCTCTATAGTTGGGCTGGCCGTTGTCAAGAGACGACCTGGGAGACCCCGTCCCCCCTTTTTGAATTGCTAGCCAAAGCTACCCTGACTACAGCAACCTGTTTATTCCCAACTATAGCAATCGAATAAGCAAAGGCAAGTACCGAAGTACTTCCGCATTACCCGGGTATTCACCTGCCCTTATATGCCGCATTAACAGCACCTCCCTTCGGCGAAGTAGCTGTCTCTCGTAGACGTAGACTTCCTGGTCCCCCCTCGAGGGCCCCGAGGGAACCAGCTTCGCTTAGATAGTTTTTTGTAGGTTTATAGTTCGAGTCCGCACTATACCGCCAGGATTTTCTTTTCCTCACTTGTTTTTTTTCTTCTTGCTATTGCGGTGTTGTATATACTATCGGCTATATACAGGTGGCATGTATATATATAGGTGGTTGTAAGGGTGCCTTTCCTAAGCCCCTAACATCCATCGCCATAGATCGGAGATCACTGGTACTTCTTCTTCTTTCCCCAATACTGACTAGCAGGGACTCTGGCCCGCGGCGCTAGCGGCATCCTTGGGAATAATGCCAGCATCGACAGCGCTCTTGTAGCACCACCTCCACTCGTTGAAGCCCGCGATCCAGTTGCACTTCCACGACCAGAACACCCAGCCGCCCGATTTCTCAAACGTCTGCACTTGGGCAGCGAAGAACTTCTTGTACCAGTCGTTGTTGGCCGAGGTGTCGCGGATGTCGAACTCGCCGTTGTACTGCGCGTCGTCCGCCACCGAGATCGACCACTCCCCGACGATGATGTCGCTGCCTCCCCTGTTGTCGCCGCATATCGCGGAGATATACCCGTCTTGGGTGGCTGTGACGGATGTGTCCCATTTGTAGTAGCGATGGTCGTCGTAGAATGCGAAGGTAGTGTCGGGTAGGTTCTGGCTGGGATTGCCGGAGCCCCACGCTTCGCCCTGTTGATGGTATTAGATCTTCCACAGTTGCCTTGAACGGTTATATACATACCATGTATTGAATGTGAAGCTTGTCGCCGTCACCCACGTTGAGTTGGGCTTCTCGGTTCCGAATCCGAGTCCAAGCGTTCGGGTAGTAGTTAGCGACCATATCCGCAGCCTGGGAAGGGTAGTCCCCAGCATGTACAGGTTCGTTAATGACTTGAAGCATGCCGACGTTGAAGTACGCCGAGTTGGTATGGATCCGTTCTGTCATCCATTCCAAGAACTTGTATGCGCGTTCGTAGTTATCCGCGTTATAGAAACCGGGCGAATCAACTACGTGTCCGGTGTATTGCTGGCCTGGGAACTGAGATCCGGGTCCTCCGTGGAGGTCCATGATGACATATATTCCCAATTGCGTGCAGTTCCCAACGACGTAGTCGAGGTACTCCAAACCGCCTCTCGGGTAGTATTCGCCGTCATTAACGAGGTCTTCGTTGATCCAGAAGCCCACCGGGATTCGGACAGTGTTCAGGCCGTAGCTTTGGATTTCCTTGAGATCGTCCGGGGTAATCCAAGTCTGCCAATGAGTTCGGAAGGCCGCGTCCGCTGCGTCTTGGCCGAGAGATTGAACGCACGACCATTCGTCGTTGCTGCTACCGCAGCCCATGCTGCTCCATTCGTCGCCCGCCATCCATGGCTCAATGATGAACGACGAGCCGAGGTTCACGCCGCGGATCTTATCTGAACCGGGCAGCCATCGTCTGCTAGTTCTGCGCGCGTCGTTGGATGAAGGCGAGGCTATACGCATGTGAGTAAAAGGCAAACACGGGCTCAACTAGGTGCAACTCACGTCTCGACTCAGCGAGTGACGCTGCAGCGATAGCCAAAGCTACCGATGTCTGTGAACTGAACCGCATCTTGAAGGATATTGGTAGCGGAAGACTAGACAAGCGCACTCTCGGAGCAGACGTGGATTCCCGATATGGAGAGGAATGAGGAACGCATCTAATCAGACCATGAAATCAGGTCGTTGCGTCCTTAATAAGCTTCAACAGCTCGATGGCACAGAATGCAGGCCACGCAGTCCCCCGTCTGCATCGAAGTCGCATTAAACTCCATCTGACGTTAGATGCCAGCATACAAGAAAGCAACCAAGCCGATTATTCTGGCAGCTCATCCGAACACCTCCCGCATCCAGGCAAATCCGGGGCGATCAGGGCTCCACATCGTCACCCCGAATTTGGCCACGAGCGAAGATCAAAGCTTGGTTTGGGATCCTACCATGACACGCGGCTTCGTTCGTTTCAGAATAAAACGGCCGACGCGGGCGCACCTCGGCGCGTCGCCAAGAGATCTTGAACACTCACCGCTGCCGATCAGCTAACAAAAAATGCCAAGAGCTTTGTCAAGACTAAAACATTCAGCAACCAAATTGGCCGATTGAAATCATGGTTTCTGCTGGTACGTAAATATTAACTCCAACTACTTGATTTTTCGTGTCTCAATTAATTTCGAGATCGATGTTGGAAGAGTTAAGAAGGCTATTTAACGAGATTAACAGGGTTAGTCTTTCCAGGGCTGACGCCACCACGAATGATAGCTCCTCCTTAAATTTAGGGCTGTCTGGTCCGCCCCTGGCCGGGGATGCGGATCATATCATGGGTAGCTTATTATAGACCTGGTAGTCGCATTTAGAACGTGGTGCTATTGTGTGATATATAAACATTCCTCTACCACTTAGTTAGTAAACTAGGTTAATATATAAGTATCCAAGTGCGAATAATTTAGGTATACTTATCTCAGTTCCCGGGTGAGTAACCGGCGACGGCATGTTCTGTTCAAGTCAAGTGATACCAATCTTCTTCCAATTATCCATATGATGTTGAATTGGCCATGAGCCGAACCAGAGCTGGAGGGAGCGTTGATCATGGCATACAAAGTGTCAGTAGTTATAGGTTGGCTTACAGACTACGACATGAGTCATGATCGCTTTCATCGTCCTCAGCAGCACTGAGATTTCCATCATTGAACTTAGGTAAGTTTATTAGAGCTGGTGTGAGTGTCCCGGAGGACGAGACAATGGTGCTTAAGTTACCAGAGCCCATGAATTCCATTCGTCCACCCCACACGGGACGAAAACGAAGCCAATTGGCCATTGGGAGATACAAGAGCCTTCGGCTACGTCATCATTTCAATAGAGCAGCATTTGACCAACACCTTAAACAAGATGCTCGAGTGCGCGTTGCGATTAATTCCCAGACAGCCTTTCATGTTATTTTGTCACACCAATTGCGAGAAGAGCTCGACGAGGGAGGCGCAGTAATCTGCATGCATCTGTATTGTTATGGCGAAAACAAAGAGAGTCGCCCAAACCCGTGTCGATGAACAGCCTGCGACTAAAGGATCCTTGAATCGACCCCGCAAAACGGTTGGGGAGCCTAAAATAGACTCGGACAATGTGGGCGGAGATGGACAAGCTCCAAATGTTGGGGACGGTAGTGCGAATGAGAGTACTCTAGGCTCCATGAAAGTCCAGCCACGGCCTGGTAAAAAGCGCCAAAAGTCGAAGGATGAAAACACGAGACCAACCAAGACGCCACGGGATGGCACTCGCAAATCATCTCGCGACGGCGGCAAAGCCCAACCAACCCAGCTACAGCTGCTGAACTACCTGATTTCCAAGGAAGCCGAGGAGCTGTGTCGTCCGGACGACGAGAAGGAGTACCTCAAAGATCACGGAAAAGCGACGACGTATGGCTCAATGGACCTCAACCCCCATGAAGAGTTGATGAGTGCTGTGATCCTCTCGCGCCGACTTAACCATCGTCTCGGCCTTCGCAGTATCCGCACGCTGCTTAATTCTCCTTACGACTTCTCCTCAGCGAAGAAGACACAAGCCGCCGGTCCTGAAAAGCAGCATCAAGCATTCCGCGACGCTAAGACGCGGTACACAGAGAAGACAGCATACGAGGTTGGCGAAATCGCTAACGTAGTTCTCGAGAAGTACTCTGATGAGGGCGATGAGGATGGGATGGAACTCAGCCGATTGTTAAAGCAATCAAACAACATTGACGAGCTGCTCAACACACTGAAGACCGACATAAAAGGGTTCGGTAACACGACGAGGGATATCTTCCATAGACGTATCCAGCGCTTATGGGATGATGCATATCCCTACATAGACAAAAAGGCTGGAGAAGGTTTGAAAGCTCTGGGCCTACCTGATCATGCTGGAGAACTCGAAGAAGCCATTAACAGCAATTGGAAGCATCTAGAGAGCAAGACTCTCTTCGGCAACGACGGGCCTGCGAAGAAAAGAACAGCCTTTGCGACCATTCTGGAGCGTGCCATTGATGCCGGGCTAGAGGGCAAGACAAGTGAGGTTATAAGAACCGCCGCTTCGGCTTAATCCTCGTTGAAGAGACGGTGTTATTGTATGGATTACAGCCGCGTATATGAACCTGTAGCGCCTTACAGTTGACAAGATTGTAACCAACTCGATGGTGTGTGATATGGCCCGTGATAAGCCACCCATCTAATGCAACCTTATACATTTGTCTATCCTTACGAATACATGCTGCGCTCCTACCACCTTAACCTTATTAAAGGACTCCAATGTATAGCATATGCATATTACTAAATTAACGTGCGCTTGTTCCTGTGCGGTTACGGCAACATCGTCGGGTATCATGGCTACGCGCCCACAGAGACGCCATCCGCATACACGATCGGGGCTGCCGTGATCCGAAGCCCAAGCCCGTCCCCGCACTGTCGGAAGCGCTACAGATCGCACGCCAACCGAGGCACACGACATGCAGATGACTTATCACACCTAGGTAGACATAAATTCGAGCAGGTAGTGTATGGCAAGGTCTCTGCTGTTGAGATGCCAACTCAAACGAAGGAGCTCGGTGCCATGCTTGGATGCCACACTAGGTAGCTGTATATAAATCCACGAATTAATGGGCTCTATCTTGTTAACGGTGATACAAATGCACGTTTATAGAAAGCCACATTCCGACAGAGGCCCCCCAGTACGTCATACAATACCTCCCAAAATCAGCGGCAGGCATTTAAGAGCTAGACTCACTTGCGTCTTAGCGTCGAGGCCATTAATCTTTCCGAGGTGGGAAAATGAGAGGACCCCTGTATCGCCGATACAACCCGAAGGACAAGAGCGCGTCGACAAATAGTACTGGATAATTCAAGTCCCTAGATGAATCTATGTCACCAAGCTCGCCATCTATTTTGAGAATAGGTTTTCATTAATTGGTAACTCGAATCGAAACTCAGCAAGCAATATGGCAGCGGCAGAAGGCAAGCCGACCCTACAGCATCTCAGCGTACGTTTACCCCATGAACAGTGTCTCCGCAGCGGAGTATATTGATCCAGTGACACCCCAGAATTCACAATCGCAAACCATCCTGTGGCTTCTCGAAGAACTTGAAATCCCATACAACCTCAACCTCTTCGAGCGCGCGAAGAGCGGCCGGGACAAGAACCGCGCGCCCGCGAGTCTCAAGGAGACGCATCCCCTCGGCAGGTCCCCGCAGCTCATCACGGCATCAGGGCGCGTCGTAGTCGAGCGCTCGGCCATCACCGCTTACCTAATCGAGACCTACGACAGCGCGGGGAAGTTCAAAGTCTCCGGCAGCGACGAGGACCACGATGCCCTGCGGGAGCAAGAGCTCGTAGGCTTCGCCGAGGCGAGCTTCAACATCACGGCCATGACGGCCATGATGTTCTACTATCTGAAGGTCATGTCGCCGTTCTTCATCCGGCCCCTCGTCGCGGCCGTCAGCGCTATGATCCACGTCGGATACGTCGACAAGGAGTTCGATGCGCAGCTCAAGTATATGGACGGTCTCCTCAACGGCCAGGAATACTTCATGAGCAACGGGAACCCGACGAGGGTCGACTTCGTTATGCTGTTCTTCGTGCAGACGGTGTACTACAGCAAGGTTGTGGACCTGGCGCCGTATCCGAACGTGAAGGCGTGGCATGATCGCTGTGTGGCCAGGCCGGCGTGGAAGCGCGCTATGAAGAAGGGGAACGGATACGCACTCGGCCTCTAGACTCACACTGGCGCTTCTCTGGGGTCGTCGTCGAATGTTATATGGATTGGGGTGTAATGCAAAAAGCTGAACATACGCATGGTATCAACTTCGGCGTTAACAGAGTATGGTAAAATAATTAATTTATAAGCGCCGTTTTACCAAGCCAGGACTATACGGATACTTTCCATTAGTCTCGAGAATACGCTCGCCGGGCTACTTGTAAAACATGGCGAAATGAAGCAGCCCTAGGAGTCGCAGGCGGGGCCAAGATCACTGCCGCTCATAGACACTTGGCGTCATACTCTTCTGCAGGCAACATAAGAGAACGCGGTATAAAATAGCTGGCTATTCTCCTAGACATAGTTAGTTAAGTTGCCAACTCCTTTGGATCTACAGCCCCCTCAGGGTTGTGGATGTTCTACTGTATGTGTAGTATCCGAGACGGTGTCACGGAGCTTAGTGTAGATAGGGTCCGGAGGACCTAGGTATATAAAGCTCAAATCTAGTATACGGAGCGGGTCTACCTAACTCCGAATGATCTAACACCACCTATATGTGTGCTCTGGATCACTCTCTTTTATACATATACAACTTAACTGGATCATCTAAACTACTATTACGCAGATCGCTGTTGGCTATAGCGCAGGGCATCTTCTACTTATGAGAATAATCCCAAGATTCTCCGCGAGAGAGGCCGTCCTCCCTTTCCCGAGTCGTGATCCTAACTTGGATCAGCAATCTCCGTCCCATTTCCGTACTTATGTGATACAGCCTGGCCATCTTGTGCCGATTGTTCTGGAATAGCGTTCGAACTGGACTCGTCGCAGCCAGTTCGTGAGCTCAGCGCTCCACCTTGCTGCTCATTTTCACGTTCTGCGGCTGTTCTCAGGGTTTCCTGAGAAGCTTGGGTTTCCTGGAGGGTTTAGGTTTCCTCCGATGCGATTTCACCTTTCTTTGCCGGGCCTAACACGGGATGAATCGGGTTCGTAAGATCCAAGCAAGCCCAGCAGTTCGCCTTCCTTGGTAGCTGGCACTTCATCCGTGCCTCTAGACCATGTACTGAAGCCCAGTTCCTCGTGTGCTAATCGTTGGAGCTGCAGCGTTGCGTTGGTAGTCCATTCCAAGTGCGCATATTTCTTGTATCCCCATCTATTATATAAAGCCCTCGATATAGGTTCCAGTAGGTAAGACGTTAAAATGGTCAAGACGCCGACGAGAAAGGTAAAAAGAAGGCCAAAAAGGCTAAACGAGCCGTATGATGTGCTTCTTATTTTCTATTGGTATAATATTAACTTATTAATACTTGAGTTCGGTGATACCATGTACAAAATATTATGTTCATACCTGATTATTGCATAACCTCAGAAAGTCTGGTGACGTGAAATTTGTGCGCAGGTTTCCCAGCAGTGGCGAGTTTGTTGGCTGGAAGTAAGCTGTACTAAGGAACCCTGCTTGAACAGCTGCCATATAGATGTTCGACCAATGGATGACATCAAGTTGCCATTGATTTGACGGCAACTGTGCCTGAAAGAGCCCCCTTTCAGTGCTTTGCGAAGCTAAACTTGCTAGCCCGAGCTGCGTTAGCACACCGGCTAGCACATTCCTACCGATGGCATTTATTAGATATGCGAAGTTAGCCGCGCCTGTAGTATTAGCAACGCCGTATATAGCTTCGTCATGCGTGGTATTGAAGAATGGTGCAGCTCCAGTAATAGCGTCATGGAAACTTGTCAATGGGCCACAATTTTGAGTATCTTTGCGGCAAAACTGGAATTGCTCCACACAGCCTAATGGAGATCCCGGTTCGAGAGGGAGATATAACTGTTCACTATACGAGGAATTGGAATGGCTGAAGAATAAGCTCCGACGCTGTTGGTGACACGCGATACCACTCGTCGCTTGAAGGTGCTGCGAATAGAACACCGTTTCCGGATAGGAGTATAGTGTAGATATCTGCGTCATTCCTACTAATCAGATCTATTGGGATGAAGTTGGCTATATGGGTGTAAGGTTCTCCGTCTTTCATCGGGACCAGCGTTGTGCTATGCATGCTCCATCAGCTGGGTACAGGCTTGATCTCTCCCAACTCGTCCAGTGAGTATATGAGTACCATAGAAAATTGTGCACGTAAGCAAAGAGAAAATTTACTCCAGGTGGTAGTTAGCGTAGCTGTCCGCGGCTTCCTTCGAAAGTACGTACGAGTACTGAGAACTAATTGAACTGGCTGTAGTCATGTAATCGACAACTTCATCGCCAATTTCCATACTACCATAATGGTAAACCGTTATTTCCCCGAAGCTGGTAGCCCGCTGGCCAGAAAAACCTGATGTCTTCATTGGGGCGCAGTGGAGGATCTTTCTTGTCAAAATTCTTTCGTTAGGGGGAGAATTAAGGCCGAAGTGATCATGGCTGTTTATGAAACCAGAATCGATGCGTAGGTTTGCAGATTTGACTCGGCATACGCTATTGGGAAAAGGGCAATCCGCTTGTGTCTCGATATGGCTAACAATATTCTTTGTAATAAATCGCCCACAGTTAAGTATTCCAGTGTTGTTGTTGGAATAGCATTGTTGAGCATAATTGGCTGCATTGTTGATTGCCCCAGCTATTATAGGTAGAAATGGGGACGACATGGCATCAACAAAACCGGTGGAGGCGCTGCTTCCACAGTTTGCGCTTTTGATTAGCACTTCGGTCCCAACCGTGGTAGAAATCTGTGAGGAAAATCCACCTGCGGAAGTGAAAGCTGCAATGCAGACCGCAGCAACCACGACCGTTGTGGCAAGACGCATGCTCCCTTTTTTATGGCGATTGTCCCACAACACACGAGTGAGCAGCCGGATCCCAGTCTCCGCACTTGATGAATTCCGGAGGATTACTTGACATTGATGATATACGACGTCCTGCTGAGTGGGTGTAGCATGCTGGCGGTGGAAGGCAAAGCAGACAATTCGCCAGACACGAGTGGATACAATCGCGATAAAGAACGCAGTAAAGGCAATGAGCAGGTCGGCGTCTTGTCGCCTAAGCGTCAACGTGGGACCAAAAATACGCCCACGGGACCAGTTGGTCCATATGCCAAGATGAACAGGATAGTACTCGGCGCCGCTCTTCTGGCCGTCCATGATAAAAATGGCGGAGTAATATTAATGAGTAAATGATTCACGAGAGGATACTGAGTAGACGGGTAAAAAGGGGAGAGTTAAAAAGAAGATACGGTAGAGCGGTCTCTTAAAGTCGGAACCTGAGAATTATACACAGAACACGTTGCCAGAACCAAGCGGGCTTTCACAAAAATTTCACTTAATTCGGGGCCTATTAATATTGGTAATCTAATGGTCTGGGAAATTACTGTGTCGTAATTATGCAGTCCCCAGGGGAATATGTAACGCGGATGAGATATTTCCGCTTCAGAGGCCCTTCATGAGTACCCATACTCTCTCGGATATCGAATAGGGAGCCTGCTTCTTACTCAATGTAACAACCTAGTACGGCTTCCTATCAGTCTTAAGTCTGCCAATTCGGCTGCTTCAGCTGTCAAAGCGCCGCCGAGGTGCGGTCGTTGGCCCCATGCTACCTCATATTAGACAAAAACGAACTATTGTTAAATGTTACCGCGACGTCGGACGAAGATTCTGCAACAGCGATAAATGCTATTGGTAAAATTAAAATCGGAGGAGTGGGTTACATTAGGAGCATAACCTTGCGTAGCAGAGCCTCGGAGGCCGTAAAGGTTTTTGAGCAGAGCCCCTCCCTCTCGTATAAAAACTACATAAAGCTGCAGAATGAAACTTTTGGTCGCCTTGGGGACTTTTTAATGTAGCTCCCGGCATATGTTATTACCCGAAATATTGATAGAACTCCAAACCCTCAGCCTTGGCTGGCACGGCTTGCCGATTGTCAATTCGGGGGCCATACCATCGGCATGGCATAAGGAGTCTGGCACTTCTTGATAGAAATATGCTAGGGTTAAGGCCTAACTATTTCACGTCTCTAACCCAGCCATGTATCACGTCTTTACAGCGTTACATGCTCTTGAACGAGGATACTATAATAAGCGACGTGTGTGTCTATGGCGGTCTCCCTCGAATAAGTCTAGGAACAAAATACCTATTAAAATGTATGAGCCTTGTTACGGCTTACGCCCTGTTTCTTTGTTCCCCTTAACATATAGCCTATTTCGGACAGTTAATAGTCTTAGTGCTTAGATAACAACGATTTTGTTCTTCTTCTCCTATTGCCTGGATTTATTTCGTGACATGTATATAAAAGGCGTCATGTTTATTCCTTGGGAACATCTCGAGGTCAGCAAATACCGCATTAAAATCTCCAAACCCATTAACAAATCCAATCCTAAAATCATCAAACCCCTTCCTAAACCAGAAAAATGCCTGACGTTTCGTCATTGCCCCTGGCTTGCATAGGCACCCTGGAGAACTTTAATCATCGCTTAAATTTCTGGCGCCGAGTACCGGGCCACGAAAGGCACCGCTTTTGGGAAACGGACAACCCAGACAGGCCTTACTCCCACAAGGCTTCTGATGTCGTCCAATTTACTAAAGCTAACTGTCTCGCTGCGACGGCCGCCCACAATAGCAAGCCATTGGTAGAGTTTAAGCGGAAACTGTACACCGACTGGGATATGAATAAGACATCCCCTTTCGAGGGAATGCAGTTGGCCCAGTTGTTGAGCGAGTATCTAGTGTGGATTGATCGATTGTTCTTTTTCGGGCTTATAACCCGTCCAACTACGCGTGAAGGTAAGTTGGTGGCCGGGCGGCCGATCATCAAGCTCCGATTCGAGAATGAGTTAAGAGATTCCGACGGAAACGACTTAAACGGGGTATTCATTGACAGCTCCGGCGAACTCTGTGTAAATATGCTCGAACCCTCAGGTAAGCTCACAGCTTTTAACAAAGCGGTCTGCGTTATTGTACATGAACTAACTCACGTTTACTTGCACATCCTGACACGAGACAGTAGTTCTGCTAGTTATTACAGGGAAATTTGGGATAACGGCCACGGAGTCCAGTTCTACGAACTTCTTCTATTTATGTTGACCCAGCTATCCAAGTTCATGCCCACAATTCCCTACTTCGAAGAACTGGCGACAGATACTCGTAACGACTTGCATGCTGCACTCGCGAGACCGGCGGTCTCCGAAGCTGTTGCCAGATCGCTGATATACGCAAAGCCAGCTGCAGTTGCATAGTATAGGAACCACACTAACTTTCAGAGCCACCTAGATGTCTAACACACTCTATCTAAAGTGTTTGCCACAGTTTGACTGATCTAAAGATTTCTTCTTCTTCTGGCAAAGTACCGGCCTAAGATACTTGGAAACTATTGCAGCTACTTTTGTAGGCCACTATAGTAAAACTTTAGAAAAAGGGTTTAAAATCAAAAAGTGATATTATTTATGATTTAATAATACTCGGTCGATTACAGGAGCATGAATATTTCATTGCCGGTGTTAAAGTGAAGGGTGATATAGTTAAACTATAATTAAAATTTGTACTATTGGGTAAACCACGCTAATGTTCTCTACGCAGCCATATACTTAAGATTTTATGATGCCCTCATTTTATAGCGTTCATGCTATGCTGACTATAAAATCTGGACGTCACATTGAGGCTACCTGAAGAACAGGTTTACCGTATGGGCCAGACCGATTCAATTATACTAACTGAATTTGTTGTTGCTACTAAAGGTTATTTGACCAAACTTCATGAATTCGCAAGTCACTCTGAGTTTCAAAGCACTAATATTGCTTTATAGGAACACCGAGTACCCAGGGGTGACATTTGAGAGCTGCCCCTAAATTACAAACATTTACGCATACATCCATCTGATGTTATAACGCATATCTCTTTACTAGCGCACGAAGATGAACGACTACGTTGCATGCGAACGTGTCAGGATCTCATAAGGATGTCAGGAACCCCGTATTTAAGGTGGGTAATAGACACTTGTCGTTTCGCGGAGGTCTCTAAAACCACCTTTATGGACTATACAGAAGTCTCTTTGTTGTATAATCTCAGATATGCTTTTTGACAAAGGCGGTCAAGTATATGGGTAGGTAAAGACTATCGTTCTTGCGCGAACGGGTTTAATCTCCTTCGCAGGCTAGTCCTTAGCTATATTAACAAAACGTATCCTTAATAACCTCAATAACTCGTGCGATACAGATGTTACATATCCCTAGACCTAACTGCATAGGCGGTCATCAATGATTTAGCGAAGACTTCATGTCAGCTGCTATTTATGTCAGATCTGCTTAGGAAACCTCCTTCAAGTAGTACGAGGCTGGGACTTTTCTTTGCCATGGTGAGTCAAGCCTCGCATTCATGGGCTTGAACTGAGGCATTGTACCATTGGATGGTATTTACGAACAACGGCTTACGATGTCGGGTTGGCATGCTCCCACTCCAACGACGAAACCATCTGGGGCGGCAGTTGGGAGCAGGAGGTTGCATATCATGACTCTTACGGCAAGTGAAGTGTTTACGATCCTCGAGTAGAATGCCTCATCCAGATTTTCAAGCTCGGGTAAGGGCTGAGAAATAGGGTAGCCATACCGTAAAAAAGGCCCCCATCATCATTCGGAGCTGTATAAATGGGAGTTCGGACTGTGAAAGAATATAGGTATACTACCCGATACATCTAGACAGAAATAACCCCATCTCCGACGTTATTTCCGGTTAGAAATACATTCTGGTTGCTCGGATCTTCATCCTCGGCGAGTGAGTCATTGCGTTTCGTCTTACGGTTTGGGCAAAATCGATAGCAACTCAAGGGCATGACTCAACAGATATGCGCCACAACTGCATCGATTCGCGGTGGTCACTACCATTGACTCGCCTCTATTTCCATCGTCATTGCTGGCCTCACACCCGTGACTATGATACTCCAGCCTACAATTCGTGGATTGCCTAGACGTATCGCCTCACCAAATAACCGTCAGCTCTGGCCCGACCATGAAGTTGTATTAGAGCGTAAGTCTCAGCCACTCGCGTAGGCCTATTGGGTGGGATCGGTTGGCTCGAGCACATCATGCGATGTAACCAAGGGAGGTTACTGCGCTGGGAGTGCCTATCGTGTAACACCAACAGGCAATAATAGTGACGAACACAACAATGAAACATCTCTTCTGATATCAAGTCCTAGCTCATTATGACTCTTCGCTACCGAGTAAGTGGCGATCGTTGTCGATCTGGGAGCGGCAAGTCACTTGACCACGCGTTCATGGATGTCAGGGTATCAAGCTTTCTTATGAGACACTGCCACCCCCAGACGCGTGTTACTCATCTGAAGACTGATACCCAGTGCATCAACACTGTTGCACAGAACCTCAAGAACTAGGATGGGCCCGAGCGCCAGGGAGGGCATCTAATTATAGGGAAGGGGTGTATGGAAAGGTGGCGAGTCACATCGCACAGACAAAAGTTTCAAATCCCGGTTACATAGGCCTACCCAGCGGTCCTGGGGCACGAGCGAAGGCAAATTCAAGATATCACAGTAATGGTACCATATCAGTTAATGCAAGGGCCTCGAATCGTCGTGAAGGCGGCAAACATACGCATGCTCGACACAAGTATAGCTGAAACTTGGATGGCCAGTAGTCCTCACCAAGATAGTACGTGTGCTGTGATAGGGTCTGGGTTGACGGAAAACTTGATATCCAACCAACCATAACATCGGCATGCATCGGCGGCCAGCCCTAGCCCGCACACACACTTCCGCAGTCTTCACAAATCCAGTTGGACAGATAGCTGTCGCAGGTGGATCTCACTCACTCGACTCACTCGAGATTACACTGCTGCCTACAGCGACCATAGCTCCAGCGTGAAGAAATTTCCGTATTATCCGGAAACAAGAGGTGCCGGTCAGCGTGCAGTCCACAGAGAGAGAACACTGCCAGTTACCATTGCACACATCGACAGGCCCCCCGATGTCGTAATCCCGACCCTGCTAGCGGTGGACGTGTACAGCATAGTCGCTACCATTATCATTTTCCTTGGTGGCGATGCCGGAGCCCTCCTTGAGGCCCTGTCTCTGGTTGACCCAGCCAGCCGACTTCCCAAATCGCATTAAGGTCCTTTTGACGGTTTAATCGGCAGGAGGGTCCAGAAGGGCGCGCACAAGTGACTGCGCATTTGCTGAAACTCGGTTGTGACTCATGGCGTCACATAGTCGGTACAGCTTAGCCGGCTGGGCATTAAACATGTGTCCGGCGTTGCCCAGCGCGAAACCAGCTGGACTGCAAATCACTAGGTGTGTAGCAAAATTAGTCGCCAAAGATAGGCAGATGACTAATAGGCGCCGACGTGATATACCGGTGCAGTAGCTACATATATGTGGAATACCATTTTCCCAACTGTCGGGTTCTTATCGCCGGGGCCCCTTAGTTATTCGGGGTTGCGTGGTTGTTTTATAGATATGAGATGCCTAATAACGGGGCGGGGGGAAGGGGTGTCAATAATAGATAGGTAGGGTTAATGATAAGTTGGTAAAATAGTAGATATGTTGGTAATCCTGAAATTATCGACAGAAAAAGTTTTCATGACGTCGAGATTTGTCACTCAGGCACAAAATGTCACCAGCGCGGCAACGAGGACGAAATAGGGAAGCTTCCGGAACGAAGTGGAGTGGCAACTCTCCAGGGCTGCCGTTGAAGCTCGCCTTGCCCATGTCACACCTTGGCTTGGCCATTCACATGTTCGAATACCGACTCAGCCACACGTCGAAGCGCGTAATCCGGGTCTCGGGAATGGCAGTTCACCAGTGACACGTCAACAAAAGCACCACTCCCGAAAATCTGGGTCGCGAGGGCTCCCTCAGGATGTGCCAATGAGAGAGAGATCGAAAGCGAGGCAAGCATCGTGCATGTGCATGCTGTCCAAAAGACACCCCTTCCTACCGTTTTCCGGCTCTTCACCATGATGGCGGCACCCGGATGCCTCGCCGCTTGACCGGACCGCCTGCAGCTTCTGTCGCACATTTCCCCCCCTGCGCAGAAAATAACCTGTTGATATGTGAAATTTGATGCGCTGTCCCCTCTACCTATCTATGTCGCCGCCTGTCTTGGGTGATATCTCGCAATAATGAGATGCTGTTATCTCGATACGGGTGATCATGATACGAGTGATCATGATATGAGTGAGAGGCAGCCGATATCTATCTGGAGGGCCCGACATACTATTGGGCCAATACCTGAAGTAAGCAGGAGAATGAGGGCCAGGTGAGCGCAACGCATGGATCATTAGATTGTACAACACAGCAAAAGCTCGACACCATCTTGTGATTAGTCTTCACGATACCACTTGGGTTAGTGCTTCCTACTACTTGGTTGGGTGATCCTTTTCGTAGTGCAGGTGATGGGTGTGAGTTGCGATAAATCTGACTGGTCTGACTGGTCGCCGAGTCTCACTATCGGCTATATAGGGCTTTACGTGCATCGATGGCAGTAGGGCTCACGATGTCTCAATATCTACCCGTCGCACGTTATCTAGATCGTGATGGTAAGCAGAGTAGTAAGTGCCAGCGTTTGCGGGAGAAGCAAGTCGCTTCGTTGTCTGTGCAGTGCATGTCGTCGTCGATATTTGCCCGCTCAGAGGTATGTGATGTTGTCGTTATCGACAGCTATGCGACTTCGCTCCCTCTATCGAGAGGGGCAAGTCGCATGAGCAGGAGGGGTCGTCTCGCGACATCAACCAACAAGAAATTTTCTTTTCTATATCTGTTTTGTGCGCTGAGCTACGTCAGAACCCACGGGTTATGGACCAGGGCGGAACCAGGGCCAGCTCGGCCAAATTAGAGCAACCGCCTCGTTCTTCCTGCAGGCGAGGTATGAAACAATGCAGACCGCCCTCTGCCTCGACGAGAAACAACAGTCGGTGAGTGACAAAGGACGAAGATCAGTTTGACTGTTGCGCCGTGCCGTCTGGTGAGGGCTCCTATTTTGGGGTCGAGGCCAATGGATTGTTTCTCCTCGTTGACGATGTGTCAAGAAAAGAAGGCTCGGTGGAGTGTGTCCAGACCGTTTCGGTCGAGCTATTGGGTAACGGATGAAAGAGGATTGATAGGATTGCTCAGTCAACTGTCGTCGGACTCTTGCAATCTGGGTTAGTCGGGCGTGTACTTTGGAGCATTACCCTGCAGGACCCCCGGGTCGCTCCAATCGGGAGCTACACCACTGCATGCGGCCTGAACGCGAGGCCCTCAAATTGACCATACGTTTAACGGCATTAACTCTCAGCCCACACAAATTGGACATCAGTGCATTAAGAGCAGCAACGTCCGCCGGGCATCACGGCATAAACACAACGAGGTACCGCACCATAACGTCCGTTGTTATGAGTCACCTTGGTGGTAGCGACGAGATCGGAGCACTCGCTCGAGGGGAGATGAGGTCGGTGACGTTCGCAATGAGGAACTTTCAGGTGGCCTGAGATGGACACGGAATATGAAACAAACAAGCAAATTTTTCCTCGTTGGGAAGAGAGAGATCAGTATACGCTAGTCTCTGACCGGTGAGAAATGGAGCGGCAGTCGCAGGACCGCAGGGGTGTCGAAGTATCTGGTTGACGGACGGTACTCTCTCATGAAAGAAGCTTGGGTCTGCATGAGGTGTGCCGCCAACGTGAAGGATGACGGGGTGGATATTGTCTGCGCAGCGCTAATTTCCCACGCCGGCCGATCCACATCTTGTTGGACCGACCCATGGTCGTGGATGTATTCTGTCTGGCCTAAATGCGAAAGAAAAAAATATCTTATTTCTCGAGTTTCTGGGACAGTTCTGACGGTACTGTATGGGGCACAGCCATGCCACCCCCCTGGATTTGAGGCTGATGAGATACCTACCCACCCAGACCATGGCCGGAATGCTATCCGTGCTTTTCATGACCAACATGCGCATGAGCGTCCGCCCGGGCAGGCATGTTGTTGAGCCGCACCCCTTTTCTCTAATTAGGTTTTGAGCCTCATCAATATTCATCTCGTATTATCGGATGATAAATATGGAGCATGGCCCGATGGTTTTGAAGCATAGATGATATCTTGTCATGCTGGTTATGAGTCCGTCGCACTGAGAGTGAGTATACTGCCTAGCTACTAAGACACCCCCATCGTTCGCCAGCCTATCCTATAATTATCTACTAGACATTTACCGGCTGTGTGGAGTCATACGTTGGAGGAAAACCAACTGCGCTGCTGCTAATTCTCAGATGCTCATAGAAGGTTACAAAGATACCTGTAGGATCGAGGAAGATTTCATGGGCACGGTCTTGGCTATGTCCTAACTGGGGCTGGTTTCGTGTAGGTGCCGAGGTGCGACAAATAACATGATGGCGGGCTAATAACACCGAAACATGGTGCTGGCGTGAGACATGCTGACCAAGAAAAAGGATCGGACACCATCTCGGCCCATTGTACTGCTTTGTCGGGATGCAAAACCAGCGATTAGAAACCCAGAGGGTTATTCGTGGCTGGGTGGACGCGAAGTTGATAATTCTACAAGGCGGTACGGATGTATAGCATGAATGAGGCGGCCGTGAGAGAGCTCATGTGATCAACGGCCTACCAATTATAAGAACCGACCTCTTGGACGAGGGGAGCAAACGGTGGCCTATTAGAGGTGTGTGTGTGTGTTTTAATAGGGTACCACTGAGTGTATTACTACTACGAGTACGTAGGCCTATCGGCCACTCAACATGAACTGTTGGTGGCTGGATTCTGGATTGCTGATCCTGACTCAGCTCGTCTCAATTACGCCGAATGCAACTGTAATAAGTAGAGTACTTGGGTTATCGGGTGACTGGTGTCTGGTTAGCACTCTAGAAAGGCATAGCGTAGCTCGGTACAGTACACAATACTGTATTTATGGGTTTGCCAATTAATTACAGTAGTGTAGAAAGGCACGGTACCTAATTCTCCAATATCTGGTGATTAAATCATTTACTTCGCCCGTCTCTTAATGGCTATCTTCTCGTGCATTTAGGATAACCAGTTCTTTGGATCAGACCCTAAGTTGCGGGATCTAGACTAGTTTACCCAGTATGTAGGTAGGCCGAAAAGGAAACCAGGTCCAGATAGGAGACGACATCATACATGACGAAGAGTATGGCTCCTCAATCATTCATTGGCAGAGATGTCGGGGAGAGGGGACCAGGGTGGACACGCTGTGCGGCGAACTCCACGTTTTTGCCTGGGCCTCCTCTTCCCCGCGATGCAGGTGGAGGTGCAGATGACCGTCTCCAGCACGAACCATTCCTTTTGAGGGTTTTCAGTCACTGTCGACAATATGCGCGAAAGCCCACCTAACCTAGACGGTTGACGTCGCTAGGGACCGTGGCTCTGAGCCTATCATAGTGTACAGGCTAGTAAGCAAGAGAGCATCAAATTCAAAGTCAACTCGTCTGATGTAGGTACAGTATAAGCAATCGGTGGCACAGTATATATAAGTACGATTCACAAGCAACAAGACTCATCGTCAGGCTTCACTTCCGTCACATCCGATACGGGTGAGCACCGACTGCTACTCTATATATTACTAAGTAAGCAGGTTGGGTGGTACAGTACCTCACAGCTGTGATGTGATAGCTGTGATTGATTGCTGAGGCGTCCAGTCCAGTCACAGAATGCAAGCGCTCAATGGCACCCTAGGTCCGTGAAGGTGTGTGTGTGTGTGCGTGTGAGCATGGTACACTCTGGCTATATCGGAAAATCACTGGCCGTTGATTCGAGGTGAATCCCGGGTCCTCTTTACATAGTAGACAGGCACACCTGCGCCCAGACGTTGAGACACGAGGAAGAAGTTGAAATATGCTGTCAGAGCTAGCATTCTGGCCCGTGTTCTCATTGGCCTGGATGTATACCAACTGTGAATTATACCCAGTGGATAGGTAGCACAGACTATATAAAGACATTCGGTGATGCACGACATACAGCATGTGCCCATGTACCTATTGCACAGAGCTTCGGGCGGATATATCATATACCCAGGCAGGCAACCCAACTCCCAGCCTGTGCCTGGTATTATGCAGGCCCCTCCCCCTCCTTTGGCCCAGAACGGAAGAGAGTCTTGGACCACCTGATGGGATTTTAGAAGGCGGGGGAAGACCGAGGCCAGCACTGGGCCTCTGCTTGAGGGAGATCACACATCGCATCTGGCGATCTCATCCTCTGCTGCCACCCTCCCACTCAGACACGCTATACATAGTAAACCAAGCCCACTCGGCGATGACGAAAGAGGTTGGCCTTCTTCTGTCTCCCGTCTTGTAAGTGGCACTACCGTCTAGATAATAGCCGCGTATCCCCTCTGCCTACCATAGTTGAGGACGTACATATTTGTGCCATTCGCCATCTGCCAGCCTTCCCAAGCCGTCTCCCTGGGATGTACTCGGTTGATCAAACCAACAGATACAATTGTTTGTGAAAACAGTGACCCGGAACGACAAAGGCACATCTTCGGCTTCGCAGCCTGCCGACACCTGTTCGATCATCTCCTCATCGACCTTGGACGCTTTGGTGTACGGAATGCTTATGGCTGCTCTGGATGACCAGGTGCGCGATTAACTGGACAGCTAAACTACATCGGCAAACTGCCACTCTGACCTGTGTTTCAACTGCGCCATCATTTACATCGTCCTGACAATCTTGGTAGAGAAACCATACACCAGGAATTTTGTATGCTGCCGCCAACAAGTGGCCAGCACACCAGCGAACCTAGTATCAAGACTGTTTGACTTGAGCTGTGGATTTGCAGACTGTTTCGTCTGTGCACTTCACTAGCATCACTATTTCCGCAACCCTTGAAACCCCTACCCCTCCCTTGGCCGGGCTCATCGGAATCGAGTTTCTCTGGCCACCGAGGATATACTACAACACATTGGCCAGCGAGTATTATCTTGACTATATGGCGATTTACCAATGGTTGCGACTGGTTTGTGAACGCGACAGCAGCTCATCCCCGTCTCGCGATCTTGCAAGGCGAAAGCTGGCCGTGCCTCGTTCGACCTCATTCTGAGCCAGTCCATGGATCATTGATTATCGAGAAAGGGACCCCGGACCTTGAAGAGGAAAATTTTCATTACGCCTTTATACTCTGGACGACTAGGATCGGTAGTCGCAGGCCATAGCTAACATTACACGGACGGTGCGGACTTTAGCAGCCTCGGCGGCGCTCGTGTCATGGGCCACATCGTCTCCCTTGCACCACATCTCAATCTCGCTAAACTCCGAGGCAATTTACCAGCCTCGCACAGATCCTGAATTATTCCTGGCCATCTGGGACGACCCCGGCAACCCTGACATCCTTCCTATCTGGCTCACCATACTGTACGCACACGTGCAGTGTATTTCGCACCGTCAGGATTCAACGGCGATTGAGTATCTCGCGACACGGAGATACGACGAGGACGACAACGACGACGGACATATAGTGTAGTATACAGCACAGGCATCGCAATTGAGAGGCCGGTGGACGCAAAATTTGTCGATTCCTGTCGGCGAGTGACTGCGAAATCCCAGTGACGCCATCTGCATGGGGCATTCGGCACAGATCCCATCCTGGAATCCTACACTACTGTACAGAAGTGTCGCATTGCGCAACGATCATCGTATTCGCGTCCCTTGCTGATCCCATCGTTTTCTACAACAGCATACCTACCTACACTACCTTCCAGTTGATCCCTCCCTTGGCAGGCGATCTCTGTCGGTTGCTTGTGGCAAAGAAGAAAAAGAAAGAAGAAGAAAAGAAAGAAAGGGTGCTGTTGTGTTGCCGGCAGTCACTCTGATTGACTCATTGATTGATTGACTGGATGTGAATCATCGTCAACCAGTCACCTATCTTTATGACGCGCTTTCACATGACAACAAACGGGAGCCACTCAGACAACAAAGCGACAAAGAGCTGATGAACGAGGGGCGACTCACGACAGGCGAGAGCTGAAGGCGCTGAAAGACCTAAGCCGATCCACTAATTGAATTACTACAATCCACTGCGACACGGGCGGCGTTGGGCACTGTTCGCACAGGACCGGGACAAAAGTGGCAGCCGACGGACAGACTGTTAGTGGCCGGACCGCAGTGCCGGTACGCGAGCGACTGCACTACTGCACACCCGCATACAGTCGCTGCTGTGTCGGGCGCAAAGTGCGAGCCCGAAGCTTCGCGGACGTTGTGGCTGTGTTGGGGAGCAATTACCAATCGTGCGACGGCCGCGCTAGGCCTAAAGGGGTAGTTGTTTGGATGACGGCACTCCCCCGGCCGCTCTTGTGTGCGCCCCCCTCTGCGCACGCTGCCCCCTTTGAGGCACATACACCCACCCTGGCCCACCTGGCTTGCTAGCAGGTTACTATTTGCCAGGGATCAGGGCTTTTTGCGTGTGCCCGCTCCCCCTGCCAGGCTTGGCTGATTCCCTCCCTGCCACTTCCGCGCCAGAGAAAGCAGAAAAAAAAAAGCCCTGGAAAAATAACAATAAAAAATTTCTCAAGGGAACAGGCCGGGCCCCCACCAGGCCCACCGCGCTCTCGCTTCCACACGCCTCCCACACATCGCCATACAAAAGACACTCACCCGCACCCAACACACCTTCGCCTGTCGTTTTTTCTCCCAATTTGGCTTTTGCCATAACTCTGACTCAACCGCAACGACACCGACGCCCGTTCGACCGCCTCGACCACGCCGACGTCGATACCCGATCGATCCGTCATCACCACGCTGGATTCCCGAGCGATCCAGCTGCTTCTCGCGCATTCCGCAATCAAGGTCGACGCCCTCGGCCCTGATTCCCGCCCGCCCACTCGGCCTCGCCCTGGGGATTAACATCTACAGCATATAGCATGTTCTCACAAAGAAGTCGGTCTTCCTCTCCTCTTCCTACCGACCACAATCCCAGGTGACGGGCGTCACACTCCAGCGTCACGACCTCAGGCGCGAGCAGATCTCAGTAAACCACTCCAACCCACAATCCCCTCCTCCCTTCGCGCGCGGCCAAGGGGGGCGACCGCAGACACAGAAACAGGACCGGACGACATTCGATCCTCCCGCAACCCGGCGCGCGACCTCTCTTCGCGAGGTGACAGTCGGCCGTCGCAGCCTCTCGCCAGCAGCAGCAACGGCAGCAGGCTCCGTCCGACGCCAAGATGAGCCACTTCGGTTCGCCTTACGCGGGCACCCCTCACAGAGGCGGTGACCCTTACTACAATTACGACGTGAATAGCCCCTCGCCAACACCGTCGCCTCATCACTACCCATTCTACCCAGCAAAGACCCCGCAGCGATCGTCGACGCGCAACCACGTCCGCGGCGCCAGCACCGGCTTCGGCGAGTACATCCCCCGCCCCACGACCGCCTTCTCGCCGCGATACAAGAGCACCGGTGAATACGCCACTGGCCCAAGCCCGCAAGTGAGTTCGCGAAAGCGCAGTTTTTCCCATAACAAGGGGTCGAAACACCATCACGTTCTAGATCATCATGACTATCCTCCCCACGCACACGCGCAGCACGCCCCGACGCGGCGCGGCGAGCGACGCAGGTCCTTTTCCTGCTATCGGGCCTCTTATGGGGACTCCGACGAGGACGAAGTCATCGAAGCCGGCAATGGTTACGTCTATGTAGTGCGGCCGCAGTGGGGGGGTGCGAGACACAGAAATCACTATGACTATTACACTGACCGTCCGGAGCATGGCACTGATTCCCGCTACTACCCACAGGCTATCCCGACGTTTTCTTTTGAGAAAGAGAAGGCCGAGTACGCTCGCTATGAGGAACCCCCGCTGCGCTCCGCCACCAGAGTTGGTCACCACTCCCACTCGCGTCGCCCCTCGTCAGGGGCTGTGCCTAACATCCAGCGCCCCGCCACGGCCCGTCCCACGGCCGCCCTGCCCAAGAAGTCGGTTACGGCAGCAGCCCCTCGGGCCACCGAGGCGGATGCCAAGAAGCACCGGATCCCTGCCGGCTACTCCTTGAAGAATTGGGATCCCACCGAGGAGCCCATCATGTTGCTCGGCAGCGTGTTTGATGCCAACTCTTTGGGAAAGTGGATATACGACTGGACCGTCTACCACCATGGCGCCGCAACCCCCATATCGGACATGGCCGGTGAGATGTGGCTCCTCCTAATCCAGTTATCGGGAAAGATAAAACGTTCGGAGGAGATTGTTCCCCAGGTCCGGACACAGGAGAACCGGGAAATGATCGAGGACTTCATCGAGTCAGGCGAGCGCTTGACGGACAAGCTGAGGTCTCTTCTCAAACGATGCGAGGCCCCCATGCTCAAGGCCAGCAAGAAACGCGAGGCCGCCCAGCTTGGTAAGAACTCAGGCATCGAGTTCGTCGAGACCCTCTTCGGTCGTGAACGGGAACTCGAGAAGACGGAGCGCTTCATGCAATCCGTGCGTCTTTGGAACCTCCGGTTCGACGCTAACTGTGAGGATATCTTGAAAAGGCCAACCCAGTAAACTGCCCACCGGATGGATTAACCCATTGGATTTCTTACCCCTCCTATGGTTTCCTGTCTCCGTTGTCTTCCCAGGCTTATTCAGGACCATCCTTCTGTTATAACCAAATCCATAAAAAACAACCACAACCATTGGCGAGATGGCCGCTGCCGTCGTGTATCACTACCGGGATTTTCCATTGGTTTTTCATCCCACGGACTTCCCTTCCCGGAATTTCCTATGTGTTACTACTGTCATATTACTCAGGCCTCAGGGCAGTTTGGCATCATGGGGGAAGAAGGCTTTTCGATACACTTTTTCCTGTCAGCTGTTTCCATTTTCGAGATACCCCAGGAGCAGAGGACAACGAGAGGAGAGAAGCAGTCGGAGAAGGCAGCGCAACTCTATGCGCTTTTCCATCATTATCTTAACGATTACACATCGCGCCGCGCAAGCACAGCAGGACACGAATGACAGCACGAGCGGCCCGATCTACGCAGGGCACATTCAGGCTATGAAAGATAAAAGTTGGGATCTCAGAGGAATTGAATTTATAGTTTCTTTTGTTTAGACTTGGGTCGACCACTATTGTTTGCCACTCTTGGACAGAGTCACTACGCGTTATGTCTGACGGCAAGTTATTGCTATGCCGCGACGAACCAACTTTTAATGGGGTTTTGGGAGGAATATTATCGTCTGTGCTATCTATCCAATGGACGGTCGGATTGGGATCTATCAGTTTCAGCGCAGGGCGTTACTATTTCTTATCATTCGTCCTGGGCTTGCAGCAATCTATAGACTACGCTGGAGCAGCGTTTTGCGCGAAAGCCGGCTGGCCTTGTGGCCAGGTTTGTTCACACTGGCTGGCCGGATTGGATATACCCTTGCTTTATGTACTCAACTGTAGCGGTAGAAGATGAGGAGGTTCGAAATATTTAAAATATCTTATCAAATCTCCTTCATACGCCTCTTGACCTGAATTGAGTTCCTACGTGACGATGCTTGTATATTACCCCGGACTTAGCCCCTCCTAGTTTGCTGTACGCTATAGTCCAAGTTATGCCTACTTCGAATCGTGTCCGCGATAGCAGCGTCCCTACTCATGCACGCTTCCCGCACCGCGCAGCCTGCGGACCCGCGTGGATACCTCGTGCGCCAAGAGCCGACGTTGTGCTGCATACGGAGTACTGTAGTTGGTAGATAGGTAGCTGTGTTGACACTGATAAGATTACAGTAAGCGTCTACATATAGTTGAACTTGAGGCGTTATCGGACATGCTGCAATACCTTCTTCTATCTACGATGTGCCTATCGACGATAGGATGGAAAAGGTAAGGACAGCATAAAGTTGTCGAACCAACAACTGTGGAGCGACTCAGCATCTACCTATTCTGCGGGTGTAATTTGCAATCCTCCTATTCAAATTTTTATTCTGAAGATTTTTTTTCTTGTTTTCTGTTAATTTTGCGCTGTGTGCGCTATTGGGCACGGTGCACATCTTGGCTCTCTGCGGTGGTACTTCAGTACTAACAGCCGAAATTACAATCCGCTTGCGCCGCACAACGCACAACTTATTACTGTAGTGCATGTTATTTTGCAAGTCTGTTGAGAAGTGCCTGCGTAGCGTAGGCATGTATGCCGTAATTACGCCGAATTCGGAATTTGTTATTTGTTTGTTATTGTTGTTGGTTTTGTGAAAATTATGGATTTTTTGGGATATAGAGAGAGATTGATTCCAACACGGCAAGCAAGCAAGCGAGCAAACAAATAAACAATCAGGACCAGCATGCCAACACCTGTTGGGCATTTCGCGTTTTGGGAGCCGTTACCTATGCTCAGACCACCTAACCTGACCTAACATGTGGCCTAGCATGTGGCCTAACATGTGGCCTATCCCACCTTGTTGATAGTCAATCTGTCTACGGCTCAAGGAATTTCGCGAGGTACTGTAGGTAGGTAGGGTTGCAAAACACCCGACATCGATCCTACACTACTTGCACCAGGTATCCTAGACCATGCTACTTAACACTACTAAGTAAACTGGTGTGGCGCCTCTTCAGGGGGTAGTGTATGACGGGGAATTCGGATGGTACGATTAGTGGCCTTGGCCTAGGCTGGTCTTTTTCCCTGGCCCTATTGGTAATGTCTTAATGGTAGTGTACAGATTACTTACACCTGTCCTCACCTTGAATGCAGGTAGCCGATTTCGTGGCCTGTAGGGCTTGTGCTGCGATGCGATGGTGGCCCGGCTACTGTCTAAGTATGGTTGGTTGGTCAGTCAGTCAGTATGACAAAACCCATTTTAACACGGAAGGCTTGGGTGGGATATAGATAGTCGACCTGATCGCGCCGTATCGCGGCTCTTGCAATTCTACTCTGACTGTTTGTATTGTAGGTAGGCTCGGCTGTCGTATATACTCTATACTGTACGGAGGAGGCTCCATCCAATACGCGCGACAATATTAACCACCGGGCCAGTGGATGTATCAACACGGCTCGTCTATCCACACTAGGCAACGAAAGAAACGCGGCTCAATCGTGCCGTTGCGGCTCCTTTGCGCTCGTTTGCAACGCTGATGAAAAAGGTTGCATACTGTGCACTTGTGGCTGGTGAAATAAAATAAAATAATTACGCTGTATTAGAGAAGATGGGGGCGTAGAATAAATTTAGTCTGTCGGTCCTATACTCGTAGCAAGGGAGCACAATCTTTGTCTTTGTTTCTTTTTCACTTGCGCTATGTACCTATATTCGTATGGTGGTGGGTGTGCTGATGCCAACCTTGCAACTTTTAGTGTTGCGTTTCGCACACTATTTCCAGCCCCAGCCAGTTGGCATCCACTAGAGGATCAAAAAATACCCCTGGTATGCATGGAATGTCTTACTTACACCTTTCGCAAACTCATTACAACTATACTAGATAAGACATTACTGTATTATATCTCTAGTGCCTTGCATCAGCGGCACCGAAAGAAAACACAGCGAGCTGTCACTTATTTGCCTGTCGAATTTTAAGTCTCGTCCAAGAAACATAACCCCTGGCTGGTCCAACGATAATGTAGAGTGCCACAATGACTGAGACAGGGTACCTAGTATAGCACGCACGCCAGCCATCCTCACATGCCGTAGAGCTTACATCATGTGTCCAATGCGATGCGCGGCAGATACGGATGGTAATACGGCAGAGGCTGACGGACGGGCGTCTGTATTGCCAATCAAGGGTCCGAAGTAGATGTGCTCTCTCGAATGCCAATGAAGGGGGGCTGGGATTCAACGAGACAAAATATGTGTTACTGTTGCACTGAGGACTAGACTACTGCCTCTCCCCAACCATCCCATCCCATCCTATAATCGCACGAAAATAGCAGCACACATGCAACCGTAAGACAGTGGATGGATGGGGATGCTCAGCGCATACTAGTCTAGTGCTGTGACTGCAACATAATAGCCAACTACGTTACGATAGGCGAGTCAACGTCAGCCGATGGGCAAATAGTGCGATGCGAACATGCGGCGACATTCGGTTCTTACCAATCATTTCCTATTCCTTCCCTGCTTTTCTCCTTTTTCATTGGGGTTTTCTCGAATTCTCGAATTTTTCCTTACTGGGGGGCTAGACGAGAGGCTGGGAGTTAATTAGATTGCTTCTGCCTAACTACCTACCTAGTCATCAAATGAAGGTTGCGGGTAGGCATGAACCACATATCTCCGACGAACTTACTTCGCCTCCCGGATCACGGAACATGGAACATGGAACAACACTCACACGTACCATGTACGTACGCTTTTCGCCGCCGAGAAGCACATTATACGCTACACTACACTACATTAGGTCCCTTTCCCAGCCTCCCGCTGGCTTCCGCTTCTAATTCGGGAGCCGGAATGGCAGTTGAACTGGGACGCGACCTTGGTTGGAGTTGTTGCTGTCCAATTAGGCTAATGGATTCTCCAAATCACCCCGCCAAAATATCGAGGAGTCATGACTGTGAAATTGCTACCAGATGTAAAACTAACATGCAAAAATGGCAACCCAACACCCGATCACAATACCGCGAACGTGTCATTGAGTGTCTCAGGGAACGATGCTACGAGTGCCGTCATTCACCAGAAGCGGAAGGGAACACCAAGCCATGACGCCCAGTTATCCAGTCCAGCCCAGGCTCCCCCTCCCCTCGATACACCCATCCCTTTTTCGCGACCGTAATCCATGTCGCCATGCATGTCATCACCGTTGTTGGTGGCTGGGAGAGCAGGGGAAAAAAACCAAGAAATAATGGATGATAATAATAATACCGAAAATCAGAGAGCGGAGCAAAGCCAGCAGCCCACGAAGAAAAACTGCCACCAATCACAGTCGCAGGTGTGGTAGCATTGGTCATCGCCCTTTGCCCTTCCAATACTATGTAGACAGATGGGCTGCATCCATCCTTGCAGTACACTGCAACAGGACCTCAGTCAGAGACACGCAGGACAGATCATCCTGTTCCTCGTGGCTTTGCGTTGCGTCCCTACCCCAACCTGCTAGATACCCCTCCTTACCAACCCCCCTTTTTCTTGGAGCTGTTGCGCCCGATTGAAAAGTGCCATGTCTGACGCCGTGTGTATGTATGCTGTGTTATAGCTTGATAGCATATGTTCTTTTGACCGCATCCTTCATTGCTTAGGTACATACGGCATATTCCTTCGCCAGCCAGTCAGCCAGCCAGTCAGCCAGTCAGTCAGCCGGGTCGCGCCGGCCGGCCGATACATACTTACATCTCCCGCGGCGCGGGCGCGGAATCCACAGGCTTCCCGCTTCTTGATGCGCCCGCAGCTGGTAATGATGTAAACCTAACCTAACCTACCTACCTAACCTATCTACCTTTCTCGTATCATACAAGAATCCTCTGCGTCAGGTAGATGGTCTATCTGCGCTTACCCGCGCGAGCTGAACAAAAGCCTGCTTACACAGAGCCCCTAAAGAAAGATAATAATATCCCCCAGAGACCTATGGGTAAGACCAGCGGGGGGCGGGGGGGGGGGGCGGGGGGGGGGGGGGGGGGGGGGGGGGGGGGGGGGGGGGGGGGGGGCGGGGGGG
>MU383189.1:0-37167 GCA_022495125.1 Xylaria acuta | reverse complement strand
TCTGTTCAAAAACCCCTGCTTACACCCACCCCAAAAACAAATTAAAAAAAATCCCCCCCACACCCATGGTTAACAAAAACCCCCCCCCCCCCCCCCCCCCCCCCCAAATGCATATCAGGATAGTTTCCGGCCTCATTACTCCATGGTAGCCTTGCCTTAGTAAATCCGGACATAGGTACTACCATACTATCTATGTGCCCCTCATAGATAGTTAATGCGACTCACACACGCACGCATCCTGGAATGCTTGGTCAGCGCCGGTGCCGTGGTACCCTGGTTGAGGCTGGATCCTTCGCATCCTCTGTTTGTCTGTGGTCGATGTTCTGTATCTGTACTATGTAGTAGTACACTATCTGACCGGGCGTAGCACCGGTTATTGCCGGCCGGCACTTCTTGCGTCGTCTTATTAGTGTATAGACATAGAACCCAACAGGTTTTAGAGACCTTAGAGACGTAGCTTACACCATTTTTCGCCTACCGTGATGGTGGAGAAGCTTGCGCCGAGCCCAACATTGAAAGGGTTGTGGGTCCTCCATGCCTGTATATATATGTACGTCCGTAGTATGATATTGCATTTCAGACATCTACGCATACTCGCCCAATACGACTGTCATGGATAGATAGTCTGAAAGACCTACTATCATACAGTAGAAAACCCCAACACAACCTATTCCCCCTATGGTAATCGCCACCCAATGCGCTCATATCAACCCGATGTATGTACGTATCACAATATGCAGCCCGCGAGAACGGATGGCAGCCGCATGAACGAGACGGGTACGCGCATCGCCAACTACCGTGTGTGTAGCCGTGCCGGGTAGGGACAGATCGTCATTGGGTTTGTGTTGCATGAGATGTGTCCTTCCTTTTTAGTGAAATGGTAGGTACATGAGCATTGCATTCAGCTTCACAACTTCGTGCGTAAGGTGGGAAGACCTTAATATATACATGATCAGGATGTCCGTGCCCCTTCGTGCCCCTTCTTCATCCAGTACAGTACATGGAGTAACTCCTTGACACAGTTCACTTTCGGTACCTTTCCCCGCGATCCTTTTTTCTGTCAGCGCGTCTTGAGTAGATAGTGTAAGAGGGAATGTGTGAGTGAAAGTTGGTTTGAGTCGAGGTGTGGTGTCTATGCTGTCCATGATACTGTATGTCGAACACAGCTAGTCCACTCGAATGGTTTTTGGAAATAGGCCCCTGGGATCTGCTGTAATCAGTAAGCCAACTCGGTACATGTAAATCGGCCTACCACGGTCAACCTCTCCCGGTCATGAAGAGAGGATGCGGCACAAACTTGCCGGAAGTCCCTCCGGTCAGGACGCTGGTGGTCTCCGCGAGCGGCTCGGTGTTCCGTACCTGTTTTGCCGGATCTCCCCGTTGCTGGCCGGTCGCCTCTTTTGCTAATTGTTAACCGTTGGACGATGTGATCTGAGTAGGATTAACGAAAAGGGGTTCCCCAGCGCAATGAGACAAAATGGTCGTAAACTCATTTCGTAAAACATTGAGCCTGGGTTGATATGGCTAGCGTGATCTTCTCAGAAAGATTCCAAGTCTTACGGATTACTCGTATGTTAATAGTAGCCCGGGTACATCCAGGGATAGGGGCACGTTAGTCTTGCCGTACCTAACTAGGGAAAGGATATTGCTGATATCCTCATTTTAGGCAGTAGATATCATTCTATTACCTCTCCACCACTCCTAAAATGCGCCTCGCTTTTGAGTTTCTGTTCAATCCTGATTATAGCAAGAACACCAAGTGCTGTAAACCGCGCAAGGCTATCCACTCAGCAACTCTTCGACTCTATCCACCGAGACCGGTAGCAACAGTAGAGCTCTAGGCTAAGCTGAATCTCAGAGCAAACTTCATCTTTAATAAACTCTATATAGATGTCGGGGAATCGTGTATGTGTGAAAGGTAATAATTCGGAGACTGTGACAGAGTAGCGTGCAATTGACCTGGCAGAGTAGATTCGAACCAGTGCATTCAGCAGCGGTCTTCCCAGGTCAGTCAAAGTGATCTATATTGACCTAAGTCTGAGCGCTGCAGGTAGGCGTGATAGTTGCTGATACGTTTACTTCCAACTTTACGTACTTCCAACTTTACGGCTGTATACCCAAGCTCCGCCACGTGGATGTGAAGGTGAAAATAAAACAAAGCAAGAAGAAACAGGCGACATAATTGCTTTGACATATGTGCAGTCCCGCAACTGGGAGATATTGTCGAGCCATGACCGCTTCGTTGCTTTGGCTAATGGAGAGATTGTAAAGTTGGCAGGTTACGTTGACACAAACTTATCTATTTGGGGAGAGTCTGTAATGAGATATCTCTATGTTCCTGAAGGGTTAGCAAGCAACGTGGTACTCGGGGGTGAGGCATTTGGCCGATAGCAGAGCAAGAAGCATTGGTTTCCCTTCGATCAAAAAAAGGAGGTATCACCGTGGGATGTAGAAGTGCCACAGAGTTCAGTATAGGTGAGGTCCGGAGGACCTACATAAAGATCATTATGGCGTACGGAGCGGGTTAACTTAGTTCCGGAGATCCAAGACTATATAAGTGATCTAGCTTATTCTCCTTTGTAGAACTTAGATAGATCGTCTGAACTACTATTACACAGATCGCTGTCGGCAATATAGGAGGGTATCTTCCACCTATGAGATCAATCCTTAGACTCTCGGCGAGAAGAAGGTATATAATACCTTTGTTGTAAATGGGCAACACGCGGTAATTGATACATCATAGATATTTAGCTCAAATTAAGGCTCCTTCTGGACGAAATAGACAATTTGGAAGCTGATCGCTGAGCTTCTGACTAGTAGAAGATGACCGCGGTCATTGATGCCGCACTCGCTACCGCGCAAGAGCTTGAGAAGCGCAAGGGAAGATACGGAAAGCTAAAGCAGAGGATCTTACGCGAGATGACCGAACTTCAAAGTCCCACACCAGGAACATGATGTCAATACGTAACTTTACACTTGGACTGGGTGCTTGAGCTATTTATGCTGTTTCATTCCCCGTTAACTTTCGGTATTCTAAGGCTTTAGAGATATGGTATTGATGTACTTGATGTTTCTCATCAGATCTCCCTCAAATAAAGTCCCATTTTATCGTTTTTGAGATCGCCCTGCTGATGAAAGCTGTAGTGGTAGCTGAATGACGCGTGGCCATACCGACCTCCCACGACAGCGAGGCCATGCTGGACAGTCAGGTTGTAAACGTCAATCCAGCGGTTTCCGGGTCCGACTGACAGGACGGACTTGTCATCATGGAACTTCTTGGTGTCGATATTATTCAGAGCAATGAGAACGCCGTTATCATTAGACTGGGCCCCCATGGCAGGCATATGGCCCCCTCTTCGTATGCTGAACTTTGTTTTAGTTGCCTTGATGATGGCCAGTGCTGATGTAATGTCATGCTCATTTGACGGACTGAAGACGCATGAGGAGTCCAGAACACATGTCTTGGACCAAATATTATCTACCATATTTGTGTTAGATCTCATCCAGTTATCAAGTATTGTAGGTTTTAGGGAAGGGGGTGGTGCTGCTGCATCGATTGGAAGCAACTAGGGTGGCATCTCACTAACTGATTCGAGTGTGTAATTGGATGGCCTACGGATAAAAGTCTTTGAAGGAAACTTGGCAGCAAGTTATCGGCACGCGTCCTTACGAGCCTAGAATCGGTTGTAACGGCGGCACCAATGCATCCTGTAATGAAAGTAAGGAACACGAGGGCCCTGGGTGCGTGGTTGACCAACATGGTGACGGTGATGATAAGTCTCGTTGGCAAGGGTTGTTTGCTACTAATGCTACTCAGTAACTACTGAAGCGGCTGAACAGATGCTAAAGGTTAATAGCATGTGGCAATTACTAGACTAGTATTGTGACTTTATATTCTATTGGATCTTCTATCCATGAGTGCTCTGACTACCGTCGCTCTCGCCCGATGCCATTGATCCTCGTGGCTTCTCACAGCCTCACCAACGACGAAGCAAAACAGGTCTCATGAAGGAGGAGAGCTGAGCTCCCTGTACTCCGTGACCATGTGGTTGTGAGGCACAGTGGTGAGTACACCTGGAGCGGCGTCGTCAGCATGCCGGAAGTTGCCTATCAAGGTAAAATGCCGACCACTGACTAGCCTTATATTGGCCGTATGGCGAGCAGGAGTATCGAATTTCGACAAAAGTCCTGTGTCACGACTTAATTGTTAGCTAACCGTATGCATTGTTGGCCGTTATTTAGCCATACCTGGAGTCTCGGTATGAATGCAAATGCCGTACCAGGCGGCGTAATTCTGACCCCGAATAAATGACATGGGATAAGGCGGTTGCATTGCACGGGGTCTTTTGGCAAAGGCTCAACTCTTTAATACTTGTAGTCAACCATACAGCGGATAACTAAACTTGAAATAGTTTTCACCGACACTGTCGCTATTGATGGCTCGTCTCTCCCTGACATGCATCTCTTTTGTGAAAACCCACGTACCGTCTAGTATACTCTACTAGCGTTGTTACTGTTCCCTCTACTCTAAAACAAATGACTCCTATTAAGTTCATCACTATGCCCGGCGACTCAAGAGATGGAGTCACGAGAAGGATATGCCTTCATTAGATGACAAGGTCATCTTTGTCACTGGCGGCAAGTCAGCTTTACATGCGCAAGACCGTTCTCATGTCACTCACAATATCCCTGTGTGATACATAGGCACGGTGGGACTAGGCGCTATAATGGTTGAACGAATAGCTAAGAAAGGGCCCGCCCATATCTATTTCAGTGGGCGCAAGAGGGCGCTGCATCTGTCGTTGAGGAGTGTAGGACCATCGCACTAAATATGACTCTCACGTTTGTATAGATGGACATGGCATCACTATCTTCCGTGTCTGAGGCGCTATCACAGACCTTCAAGTCGAGCCGTCTTGACATTCTCATCTGCAACGCCGGCGTCATGGTCGTACCCTGCGACTTGTCTAAAGACGGATACGAGATCCAGTTTGCCGTTAAATTTATGGCACATGCCTTGATAATTCAAAAGCTTCTCCCTACCATGACGCATATAGCCGATCTGTCCCGTAGTGACGTTCGCATCGTACTCCTGACGTCGGTGGGATGGCGAGCTCACCCCCCGAGGGCCATTGCGTTCGACATTGTCAAGACGGTGCAGCCCTTTGGTGTACTGGGCCCGTGGCGTCGTCATGGTCAAAGCAAGGTGGCTGCCGTGCTATACGCAGCCGAGCTGGCGCGCCGGTACCCGCAGATCACAACCGTGAGTGTGCACCCGGGTGTGGTAGCTACGGGACTCGTCAACTCGCTTTCATTCAAGAACAGGGCCTTTGTCTACGTCGGGAACCTATAGAATCTGGACACTGCGGATGAGACGTCGTTGAACGGCATGTGGGCAGCGTCTAGTGATAAGACCAAGATGAAGAATGGGAACTGGTATCTGCCTGGTAGAGTAGATGGAGAGAAGAAGCTAGATAGCGACGCGAGCAAACCCGAGGTCGCGGGGAAGTTATGGAAGTGGACAGATGAGGCGTTAAAGCTATGCTAGATGCTTGGACTTGAACTCTTATTTGTATGACTAGGTATATGTGTATGTTTCATTCCAGCTTCAATTCCTCGCCTTGATGAACTGTCTGTTTACAATATATTAGATAATCGTACTCTTTAGAACTTCCGTATCATATATAAGGCTTCCAACTTCCAAATCTTCACTGTAAATGATTAGGTCTTGCTAGTCACCCAAGATTATAGTGGTTGCTCTGCGACAACGAGGATCGATGGGACAAGGGGACTTTCAAAATCGCCTGTGAGGTCAACTATTATTACTCGATTGGCTAAGGTCCACCTTAAGACGTAACCCCTATATCCCTGAAACCATTCTGTGTGATATTGGGAGGAACCGCCGAGCAACGCACAATTGTGGCGCAGACAACACCCACCACACGATCTGCTGGGTGTCTCAACTGAACAGCAAAATGCTTTGAGTCCAACATGGCGCCACGTAATTCGCGTTTCGGATGTCCATAGGTACAGGATCACTGCGTGCAGTCCAGAATCCCATATCCGGCAACGGGCTTTATTTCTACGGTTATTGAAGCTATGCGCTGGCTTCACCTGGAAGAAGCTGAGATGATTGATCAATGCATCCTCAGGGAGGTTGAGATTCTGCGCGCTATTGCCGTCAATGACACCGCCGACATACAATTATCCCTGCGGAACCGTAGTGACGACGCTGTTGATGCGGCAAATTGGAAGGAGTTCCATATATACTCCGCAACAGTAGAGGACGAATGGGTTGAGCATTGCAAAGGTTTTGTGCCGGTCAAAGTCAGACAGTCCGATGGCAAGACTCCAGTTACGGATAATGATATTATTTTTTTTCTAGGCTGGATCGCGAGTTTTTCCGCCTGGCTCCCTGGACTACCCTGCTGAGTTCCTCGAGAACTTGTGAGCCGTAGGTGTGGGGTGTGACCCTGCGTTCCAGAATATACTTGACATTTTAGCTCGCCGCGGGGAAGCCCTCGCCAGGTTCCAGATTGCGGATATCAAGCCCATAATGCTAGCCTAGCACTAGTAAGCTATGCCATTCATCCTACCACGCTCAATTCACTCTTCCAGACGGGATATACTCCGCTTACCAAGACATAGAGAGGTATCGTCGGCACGCCCGTCCCAAGATCCATTAAATCGATCCATCTGTTTCCGGATGTTAGCAATGGTCCTGGCCACATTCCCAGAACCACGGGAAACTTCCCGGGTACAACAGCCCAGGGTTCGGCGCAGATATCACTGTATTTGATGAGGACTCAACTCAGGGGCTCGGAGGTCTTCATCTCGTCTCATCCAATTCACCGGCGTCCACTATCAGTCACTGGACCGTGAAACTCTCGCAGTGTCAGACGGCGACTCGAGTAACAAATTATGTCTGAAACTGGAATGGAAACCAGACATGGCTTTAGCTTCTCCTAGAATAATAGTGCGTTCTCTCGCTAAGACACTCAATGCTTTAGAAACAGCACTAATAGGGGGCCTTCGCCGCGCTACATATCTTTACATACATGACGCACTACAAACTCTGTTAGATGTAGACATACACCCATGTGAGGGGGTCCCAAACAAATGACCTTTCACAGCCCGACTTTGCAGAGCCGGTCGACGACGCTATGAAACTCGTCGCTGCGAACAGCGCGGTGGTGACCCGGAGCTCTATAAAGGCAATCATAGCCGCTTCAAAGACACTTCGTAAGGATCGAGAGGATATCCAGGCGAATTACGGAAGAGCCTCATACTAGATGGGCCTCAGATTGGTTCTTCAAGTTCCCAGAATACGATCCGAGACATGTGCGATTCGAAAATGAGAGTTAGACACCCTATGACCTGTAATACTGAAATGAGTGGTAAAGGGAAGATACTAAAGCGGATTGTATATAACGAGATTAATGGTGTAAAAAGGGGTAGGATAAAAGGTATTAAATTTTAAAAACTGTAGTAATAAAGCATAAATAAAATCAAAATAAAAGAAATAGCTAAAATTAATTATATCTTTCGCAAAAGTAATTAAATAAATATAACTATAATTTCATAAAAAGTATCAAGTCATTAAGAAATTTATGAAAGCAAATCCTACACTTAGCGTTAGCCAACAGAGAATCAAGAAGAGTCTGCTCCATGAAGTCTGCCCAACGATGATAGCAAAAAGGGTACCAAGAGATAAATAGAAGAGAGGAATGATGAAAATCCAAAAAAACGCATCGGAAAATCCAGCTATGAAAAAGGCTAGTGTGCTTGCCACCCACACGCACAAGCATATAAACCATATCTGCTCCTTAGCAAACCACTGTCGAAATGTCTCTATTTGAACCGGTGCGTTAAATGACATAGAGCCACCGTCTAGTTTCGTATTTATCGTAGTTTTCAAAAGTTGATCCGTTGTTGTGGACGCTTTGACATTACTGTCTGTCAATTGCTCGTCGATACTCCCGACAAGAATTCCCAGGGCTTGATAGCCTTTGGGGGCCTCGGTGTCTTTCGCAAGCCGATGCCACGTGTGGCGTGAGAGCAACAAGGCGAGACAACCAATGGTCCAAAGAGCGACAAATATGACTAGGATGAATAACTGGAGGAATGAAACACCCCATTGATACCTCTACCAACACAACTATGTCAGGTTATTCTTCTCATACTACTGGCATTTGGACTGGACTCACGTCTTTAACCGGTACACAGATGCCTCGCTGCTCAATTTCTTCCTTTACGTATGTCTCATTGGTGTATTCCCAAGACAAGCCGATGCTAAAATCCTGCTGATTGAAATTGGATATTGGTACCAGATTGTTATCATATGCGTGGATAAACGCTTCATTAAGTGGAGCGTAGCCAGTTGCACTACCAACTAATGTCGGCAAGGCCAAAGAAAAAAGCATGCTGTAAATTAGAAAAGTACTGGCCACCTTTGACGCGAGACCTTGAAACTTGATGAAGTCGCGAAGTAAGCTCGTCGTAGAGGAAATGGATGGTCCGCTGTCAATGAACAAGATGCGATACGTGGCGAATGTGATGGGCTGAATAGTCATAGACATGGCCGCATAGCCAGCGAATACTTTCCACGTTATGAAAGACAAAGCCGCTTGTCCGCCGCGCCCTACTATCTGTGAAGCAAACATTAGCTCCTCCGACATGACCCTACCAACGAACCAGGCGGTGTAGAAGAAAGTAGGCTGGGTCTTACTAGGTCCCAGGTGGTATCGACGACCTTCGCTTGTGTGAATGTCAAGTTCCCGGTAGCAATATTGATCTGGAAAAAATCCGAGATGGCCCAATAATTTCTGCGGTACCCAAGCTGGAAGGATCCGCCAACAGTACAATAGTCGACATGGCTATCATTTAATCTAGCGATGACAATCTCGACGGCGGTGATAAATAGCGCAGATAGGAGCCAAAGTCTGAGACTGACAGGGCTCTGTCGAATGTCTGCTTTTGCTTGGTGATAAAATTGAAAATAGCGCTTGGCGACAAGCGGAGGCGCTGTCTTGGAATGAGATGAATTCGTGTCCTCTTCCTCTTCCTCCAGGTACTGTTCCGTGCTCAACGAGTCCAGAGATAATGTTGACCAGTTTCTTCGCCCTTGATTTGTGAACATTGTGGCGGTGGCTTTGCGTGGACGGTATGGGTGTAGTGAGACGAAGAGAACAGAGAATCTTGGGAGGGCACCATGTGAGGTTCTGGGCAATTGTAGGAAGATGACGTCATATTTAAGCCTATCAATATCTCCGATTAGGATTGTCTGCTTCGCCACAGATGATGTCACGGAAAAGTGGATCTGACCTGATCCCCACGGGGACGAGGATTTGGTCTATTTCCGAGGGCGTTTCGATCATGCTGTCGACCGCCTCAGCCACGACGGTTTTAAGCAAATGTTCGCAAACGGAAAGGCTATTACAGTACATCCCTACTTGAAGCTCTCGGGGCGCCAGAGGACCCGACAAGCGCAAGATTTCAACTATTTGAGTTGGCATCCCGATTCGCGCAGAGCATGGAGCTGGAAGTCCCAGAACAAGCATCCAACCACTGCCTCACTTTATCAGCCAATCAAGATTCAGCGCATGAGTTTCTGCAACACACCATCAAGGTCAATGATGTGGAGACTTTGGGCAAGTTTATTGACAGTGGCCGATTAGATCAAGTCAAATCCATTAGATTTCCGGCAATAGATAATAGATAGCAATTGGACGCTAGTGCACGCTGCTATTGCCTCCCGGGCAGTCAATTGTCTCAAACTACTCCTACAGGTTGGCTGTCCAGCCAATATTGTATTAACAGGTGGGACTACGCTTACCCATCTAAGCTGTGAAGACAATGATGAAGATTCACTCAGAGTTCTTGATTGAATATCGGATCTCCACCATTTTACAAGACGAAGAATCGGACACTGTTTGGCACCTCGCTGCTGGAACAAATTCTACCAAGATATTGAAGCTCCTTCTTACTCTGGAGGGAGAAAGGAAGATCGCACTGGGTCTTGAGTCAAAGCAAGGCCGGACACCTGGTTGTGTTTCGCTCGCTGAAGGGTACAAAGAGGCCGTACTCATCCTCATGCAGCACTGTCCCTTACCCGACCTTTGGAAGAGTGAGTCCTATCTATTCCGAGCCGCCGCAGTAATTAAATCTACCGAGATTGTTCGCAAGCTACTTAATGTTGGGATCCCGCTAAACCTAGTAGATGCCAACTCGGAGAGTCCTCTGCATTCTATCGGATTGAGTGCAAGCGTTGAGTGTGCAAGACTACAGGTGGAAGTATTCCCACACTGCCACTTGAGAACCAAGGATGCCAGCGAAATTCCAATGTTCTCGAGATCCACAAGATCAGCTGGGACGGAAAAACGTTTTGTCGAACGGTGTGGATGCAGGAACACACAATAGTGGCCACACTCACTAAGATGGCAAAGAGCTATCGCCTTATCAGTCGGTATCTTGGCGATCAAAACACGTCCATTTATTCAAAGTCTGTTGTAATAGGAACAGATAGTTTGCTCGCATCAAGTGGCATCTCTGGGCATAATTGAGGCATTGGAGAACTTTCTTGCCATCGAGATCGGTCTAGAGTGGGAATGCTGCGATCAAGGTACGGCGCTAATGATAGCGTCAGCCCACGGCCGGCTTGACGCTGTCAAGTTTCTGGTTCGAAAGGGCGCACGATTGCAATACGCAACGAACGGAAATGAAAGGAGCGCAATTAGTGCTGCTCATGGGCACCGGGAAGTCATGGGTTGGTTGTTAACTGGCGGGTTTTCTGACGAACACAAACTCACGACCTCGGCAATGCGTGGAGAGGGCCTGATTTGAGCTTGGTCGGGAGTCACGAGCACCCCGATACCACTGAAGTGGGAGTGGAGACAAATGAGAGATGAGAGCCTTATGGAATACGCAAGGAGAAGCCAGACCATCAGGAAACGACTCATGTCAGATCTGTGAGAGATGAGAATGGCGCTTTGCCATTCAGAAATATCCAGAAGAATCATAAGTAATTTGTCACATCTCCTACGTAGATAGACTTTCGGACACGTCGTCTACGTCGAGGCGCTCCGGCCGCATTGTCCTACTAAGAGAGAGGCCGCTATGCGGAACACCAACGACCTACCTTTACAACGGATACCTCTGAAGGCTCTTCTGGATTTGCCATCTACCGATCCGGCCATAGCTTTATTAGTCAAAAACCAACCCATTATTCGTCAGTAGATTGGTATTTTGCTTAGTGCTCTCAAGGTACCCTGGGTTCTTGATTGCGCCCTTCCAGACGCCCCGTCGTTGTCACGATACGTTTACAACGTGTAACTTTTCGCGCTTGATATAGCCCCTATTTGAATCTCAAGAGCATATTGAAGATCCTTTGAACGAGATCATGTTTACGAGCTTCACAGGCGCCGCTGGTAGTTCCATCAACGACAAGGACCTCGGATTTCAACACAGCCACCTTCTCCGCATCTGCAAATCTTCCGCCCAAAACAATAATCCAGCACAGCCGGTCCACGAGGCGGAATAAAATAACTAACTCCACGCACCTATACTCGAACTGGCTCTGGACGTGGACCGAGGCTCGGAGCGGTCACTGGTCTTCCACGATGTGTAATACGAGCAAAGTTTCGTTATGAGCTCCTTAGCCCATCTGCTTCTGTTCCCCTTCGCGGCCACATCTTCTTGCATGAATAGCTGTTCTATCCAAGGACACTGGAGGTTTAAATTACGTATTCTAGGATATGAAGATACTGATGATAGGGGGTGTGCACTGTTACCGTATCGTAGATCGCATCTTACTCCCATGAGTTTGTGAGCATGTATAGCATAACATGAAGCCGATTGGTGCTATGGGTTGTATAGGGGCTAGCTTATGGTGCAGTGACTAACGAGGGACCTAATGCTTGACTACGGTGAAAACGTTTTAGTCACTTTCGATTGACTATTCTATGCACCCCTATATACTTTAATATCCCCTCCTAAGCTCGCTATTTCAAATGTTGAATGTGTGAGACTGAATGTTGATGATAGAAACCTTAAAGACCTTGTTATCGGAGGTAGTGAGTCCACTTGATGTGGCTTCGTTGATAGCCAAGGTGCGGGCGAATGTCGGGTCTGCGGCATCCAACGTGATAACAGTATCGATATACTCTACAGCTGCTATGTTAAGACGTGTACTGATGTGTTAATGGGAATAAAAGATACGTACGATGTGAGGCGACGGTTCCAGTACAGGCGTCTACCTGACATTCGACGGCTGTTCCCCAGCCTTCCGCGTGTCCGGAGCCTAACCCGCGAGATTCAGCGATATCAATATACCTCGGTCCTCAAAGGGTACTTACTGGTCGATAAGCTTGAAACTACTTCACCGTTGATGGCCACGGTTTGATCGTACTTGCCAGTGTTGTCATTATAGACGTCTAACAGGATCAGCCATTGTTCCCATGCCATCGTATATATATGTTAGTATTCTTGTGGGCTTACAATGCATAATAATATGGTCTCCAGCAGATGCTGGGACTTGTTTGCCTCCAAGTTGCGACCCTGGAAGATGTCAGCGTCGTTCGTTTATTTCGCCGCTCATGGCTACAATTATTACTTACCTTGGAGCGTGCTTGCCCACACGCACCACTGTCCGACCGATGCGCCGCAATTTCTGTGTGAGCGAGTACGTTAACAAAACCTGCAAATCGCACACCCACCCGCACTCTAATGGGGATTCCTACGCAGCAGGACTCTGGAATGAAACGGCCAGGGCCTGGATCAGATCACCGCCACTGGTTCCCATGCCAGGCCAAAGCGCAAGGCGCTCCTCTTGTGGGCTTGGCACTTTTGGTAGAACCAGCGTAGTCGTCGCCTCTCGTATCCATGACTGGGTTGGGCCAAGAGAGAAATAGGGGCCGAAACCGATAGTATCTTGGCCGTGGGCGACACCAAGAATGGCGGCCAGGGAGGCGGATAGCATTGAAACTATGCCGAACATGTTATGATTCTCCGTATGGCTATTGTCACAAATGTTATGAACCAGGTTGTTGACTCCTGTATAAGTGGTAAGTCGTCCCAGTGATGCGGCTTGGGTTACAAGTTCTACCTCGTGAAAGATACATAGGCGTGCTATTATTCAGCGTATTGACTTATTTGGGCATGTGGAAATATTGTAATATATATATGACAGGATGTCTTGTGCCTTTTACAGAACGTGACGTGACTTTCTTAACTCAGCCTACTTTCAGCATTACCAACATCGTCTGCTACTTAGGTACGGAAGTTCCAGTCTCATTATCCTCTGAAGCAATTTCCCCGCCCAATTGCATTGTGTCCAAGGCTCCCGTTGCGCTTCCATTTGCCCCTAATTACACTCCAGAACACGGTGTTTCTACGTTAGCTCATTTGTGCGTTTCAGACCCTTGATCCGGGCGGGATCGGGGGCGTATTCCTCCGGACACGACTTTGGGTTGCCCATTCCTCGACCCAGCCAAATTCCAATGTAGGTAACCAAAGGGAAGGGATTTAATTTGTGGGATTTGACGCGGACCTCCAATATGACCGACGCCCTCATTTGACCTCAGACAGTATGACTAGAAGGTGATTATACTTACTGACCCTGGCTTCTATAAGGCGTAATACCTTGATCAGGAGATATCTCCTTCCTATTCTTGACCTACTGAAGGCCCGCTATTGATTGACACCCCCCCCCGGGTTAATATAGAATAAACGAATTCATGTTTGAAAACATAGCAATTTAGCCCATTGTAACGCGGGCTTCTGTTGCTGGCTGCTAATCTAAGGTGAATTAGCGCACCTATGACGGGCTGTTTCTCTCTACTGTCTATGGAGTAAATTACGAGTTTTACCCGCACCACTCCTGATGCAACACGCTCACTACTCCAACCAAGAATTTACTACGCCGCGTTATCACGCCAAGCGTTGGGCACTGCGCAAAGTGGCTCAGTTCAGCTAACCAAGATAGATAAATGGTGTGCGCATCGCTCGAAGCGACATAAAGGCCATTTTACCTTTGCGCTTTCAATCCTTTGCATTAGGGTATCTGCGTCAGGTAAGAGAACCTGCACTCTAGTAAAACTAAGGTTCCGTGATATGCACTCACCGAAAAATACCGACTCTAATGTATTTTAACTATGATTATTCTCCCGTAGCCAACTTGGACTGTATCCTTGCGATCCCCGAACAGCAGCCGAGTTGGGGACTCAATCTTCTCAGCGAGAATCTCCCCCCGGGAGAAGTCGAAAACTGGCACGATAACTTCCCACCGCCGCCGGCAAAACGTGATAATGTGGCCCGGCTTGTAAGACTCAGGATGCGGGAGATGCACGAGCAATTCCTTGTAGTCGACTGGAGGCAGGTTCTCGTCGTAGATGTTCTCCTGAAGAAAATATTGTATATATTTGACTTTGGAAATAAGAAAGATAGCGAATATCTGTACGTAACCCAGAACCTGTTCCGCAATTTTGTTCAACTTCTTTGGGGAAACATCCCAGTGTTTGATGTAGGATATGGCCAACGACATTATAGTATAAGGTCTCTTGAAGCATACAACGACGGAGGGGGCCAGACGTATTACCGCCGTTTCCACAGCACAGTTCAAGCAGGGTATCTCTACGTCTACCTTTTTTGGCTAACAAATTGACTGGATAATTGAGAGAAATGGAAAGGTAGCAAAGAAGCTCTTATGAGCTTGATTAGATTTCGGTTAGAAAAACACACTTACACATAGTATCATACCACTAGCAAGCAGGCATCACGTGCTTAACATTTTGCCCCGGTGGTATGTTCTTCTATTTCTCGGACGTTTCTGGTCACAAATACGCCCAAGTGGTTAGTTCTATCTAACAACCCTGCCAAGGGTTAGTTGACATATCTGTCGCAGCCAGCTGTATTCTCAGTTGCCTTAGGTTTTTGTAACACCATTCTAGTAATCTAAAGCTGACGATAAACCCGATTTAACAGCCACTCTGCTACATATATTAAGCAAAAGACTTTTAACTTGATCTGTATAATTTTGTCTTTATACTTCAAATCTTTCATCGACCGTCGCATTGTCATAATGCTGGAACGCCTGCCGCATGCGGTAGCGAGATTGGGTGAGATGTTGGCGACGTCTTTGTTCTCAACAGCCGAGTTCGGGTATAACCACGCTACTAAGAATAAACCTGGGACATGGAGTAGATGTCTCTTCTTTCATGAAAGCCGAGCGACAACTTCAATGATATTTCGAAGACATCTGATCCGACGGGGTGGAAAAGAAAAATCATGAAATCGTCTTACCCCCTTAGCATCGAGTAGATGTATAGTTTTTAGAACAACCAGAATGTCCTAGATCAATTCTGTCGAACCACTAATCGAAATAATCAAGCAGCTAGATATACAGAAGTCTCAGACATTATGGCGGACTCGAGCCCAATCGCTTCAACTCCACAGAATCTATTTCCGAGTTTTATACCGGCGATTCAAGAGAATGCATCTCCAAATGCATCCGCAATTGGTGATTTATCTGGTTCCACACTTGCCCCCAATCTCTCAGGTCTCAATATTCATTCTTCTCCCCCGAGTGGTTCCAGTCCGACGCATATAAATACACTTTATCCACCTCATTCCTCAGGTGGCACTTCACAAAACTCCAGTCAGCCCAATGCCCCCAATCTCCCCTCAACGCCAACTCAGAGTACTCAACCGGTGCTCACGCAAGACCAACTGGCTGCTCTCCAGCTGAGAGCAGCCAGAAAGCAGGCGAAAAAGGAAGCCAAGGAAAGAGAGAGGGCGCGAAAGAAACTTGAGGCCGACCGGATACAAGAAGAAGCGATGCACAAACTCAGCGAGCAGCTAAAGCTCGGCCGTTTGGCGATATGCGTAGGCTCGGGAGTGACCCTTTACTCAGCACCCAGTCAAGCTCAGCGCCTCTCGTGGTGGGGACTCAGTAAGTTTCTAGGAGTTGCCGTCCATATTCTCATGTCTTTAAGAATAGCAAGAGCCTCCCAATGATCATTTCGACGTTGACAGAAAGGTCGTATTGCTCTATAATGTGCCCTACAGTCTTAGCTGTATATAAACGAAACCACTAACTTGAGTATCAAGTGAATAATGCCTTAGATTATTACGAGGATCAGGCTTCTGCCCTCTCTCAGCAGCCCGTTAACCAAGCGGATCTCAGTAGCGCTAGGAGGATACTGCAGAAGGCCAATCCAACCGACGCGGACCGCGAGGATGTGGCAAATAGGATCCAGAAGCTCTTGTCTAATCGTATCGACCTAGAGACAACTTGGAGTAAGTAGCAGCTGGCCCTCAAGTCCTTTCCAGTAGATTGTTACGTCTGGTATTTGTATCTACGGATATTTCAGTGCATATATATGGCCTCTTTACTAACCCCCTTTTTAAGTGAGGGCTCAATTCAAGAACCTATATAAGGATTACGTGGACCAGCTGGAAATTTTAGACGCTTTAAAGACACTTCACCAGCACGGTGCCCTATTATTCACAACAAACTACGACGACCTGCTTGAAAGGCACTGCGGTCTAGAGCCCATTGATGCTTCAGACCCCAACGGACTAACCTCTTGGCGAAGGGGCTCCCATCAAGCCGTCTTTCATCCTCATGGATACTGGAGAAACGCAAACCACATTGTGCTATCGGCGGAGCAGTACTGGCAAGTCAAGAATGACGCTATCGTCCAAGAAACGTTACAGCATGTTCTAGCCTCGAGAACTGTCTTGTTCGTCGGCTGTGGAGGTGGTTTATCCGACCCGAATTTTGGGCCCCTTATTCAATGGATCGGAAAGAGGAATGTCGGGACCGGCGACAGTCATTACATTCTGCTACAGGCCGCCGAAACAAACCCGGTCACTCAATTACCCCTGATTCACCTGCGATGTGATAATTTTGACGCCATCCCACGATTCCTCAAAGATTTACTGCCCAGCAGCGAACGACGGGAGGGCACTCGTAAGTCTTATCATGCGTTATGAGTCTCATAGACTCGACTAATTCTCAAATAGTTACCGAGCTGCCCAACGATCGCGAGCGAAAAAGAATTCATGAATGGCTGGCGCCTCTCGACCAGAGTCGGTTCCTTAACGACATGACCAACCTCCAGGGCCCCAACAGGTTTGACCGGCAAGTGACGCAAAGTCAGGATGTTTGGTCTATGAACTCCCCTTCTCGCGTACTAGTGACTGGAGGATGTGAGCCATGCCTTTCTTCTATTCTCATTTCAAGAGCTAACCTCTGTGTAGATGGGTGGGGCAAAACAATGTTCTGCACCTCCGTCATTCAAAATACACTGAGAGCCTGCCAGTTGGGAACGATTAGGCGTACCAGGGACTCGTTGGCATATTTTTTCTGTTCGACGTATCGGCCGCACATCGAAAATACAAGCGTTCGAGTGAATGACGTCAATATCTTCCTACGGACCGTGATATCGCAACTTACCCCGCCAGACGTTGTCTTCGAGCCCCTCCGTAATCTGTACACGGCGTGCACGAGGTACCACCCGGCGAGACTACCTACGAATGCGGAACTCGGGGATGCCCTCGTCCAGATTCTCTGGATACTAGACAAGCCCACCACTCCCAAGAAGGGAGATCCCCTGGCGCCCGGCGAGACGTATTTGGTTATCGACGAGCTGGGCACCCTCACGCCGACCATGCGCGATCAGTACTCGAGATTCATCAAGTTGCTGGCCGGTCAGAGGCTGCAGCATTTCCATCTCCTCGTCGCGGCCGAAAGCCTGGTTTCGGTCGGGGTGCCCCCGCCAAACAGGGGCAAAGGCAAGGGCAAAGGTAAGTGGAAGGGGTCTCAGCCTCATATATCTATGGTACAGCAAACCCCGGGACTGAGCGCGGCAAATTGGCACACGATCACGCTCGACTGGAATACGACGGCCACGGCCATGATAGAATGGATCAGGGACTGCTTCGCAAACAATCCGTCTTTGGCGGGTTTCGGGAATCTCCGCAGCGATCTAGCATACGATATCTATAAGTATCGCCAGAAGTGAGTATCTGCCTCAAGCCATCACGACCCCACCTCTTCAAGAAGAATAAGATCTGCTGACTTGAACCGTCCCTACAGCTTCCGGTGGGTGCACTGGAAGCTGGACCGGTTGGGTGAATTAGGGGCCACGTCAGGGAACTTGGATGACGAGACGTTAAGAGCAGCCGCCGGTACCATTTTAGACGAAGATCTCGATGAAGACTCCGGTGGAGATGATGGTAATGATGGCGACGGCGACGGCGACGACGACGACGCGGGCGACGGAGATGACGGCGACAGTACTTTTGATCCCGACGACGATGATGACGCTGTACTCCCAGGTGGAAAGCGCCCCAAGAAGCAGAAAAATGCAGGTAAAAAGAAAGTCAAAGTTTAAGAGAATTAAGCTGTGGCCATTAAGGAGGCGGGGAGTGAATATAGGAAAGATTTTATTCACCAACCGGAGTAGATTTTAAAGGGTTATAGGTAGTTATATACCATAGGAGTCCAATTTTACCAGACCAAAGAGGATATAAGGGAGGGAATGAGAGGTGGATTGATACACGAAGATTGTTTGGAAGAAGGGAGGGCGCCGTTAGCCTTACGCTTGTGGTGGAAGTTTTGGGTTGTAGAAATTATATCCCGTCGTCACCCAATTTATCCTCTCGCGTCGAGTATTAGGAGCATCACGGTCTTCCCGCTTAACTTGCCGTGCCTATAGAACTTAGGAGACACTTTATATCAATAATCTGTCTCCATCCAATCCCAATATTGGAATTTGGTCACCGCGCCTATCGCTACTTGAGCCACTGTACTGGCAGGTCGTAAAGGCCATCACCTAGGCAAGTGGTGGATCTCGAGCTAACGAGATATTTCAAGTTCTTCTACTGCTGCCAGACTAAAATCGGCAAGCAGTGTCACACGTGTCCGAGACTAAGTCCTGTATATGAGCGCGAGACTCCGTGCTCGGCGTCGGCTTTTAGTTTACTTGTATTTACCTGATCCCCTATTCCCTCCCTTGTTATAGAAAAGGACTATTGAACTTTATGTCTTATTCAGACAGGGGTTCATCAGACCCATGGCCATAACGTCTCTAGAAACCCTGGCTGTGGTGTTTTCTTCCACCGGTAAGTAGATGCTGCAGCGACTTCTTTTGAAAGCGAGGGAGCGGCGCATTCTTCAAATCCCTCGTAAAGAATGGTCAGAGTAGGGGGAAAGCCTCGCAACATGGTTGGGCATAGTCGAGCTGACGGGCATTAGCAATGCGTACTTGCACTCTCAATAAAAAGGATAACCAAGGAGGTTAGATACTCGCGATGTCTAGCAGCGGTGCCAGATATTAGGTCTTCCGGGACCCCCCCAGAAGACCGGCCGGGTCAAAACGCCCCTGTGGCTCTAACAATCATAGCCAAAACCTGCATTTCGGCTACCGTCGTACAACAAGGAGCGATAAAATAAACCCAGCCGTGCGACCAAGTACCACTATGTATCGAAGACCAAAGCGACATATAGCTGACAGTATTCCCCTGTCGATTTCCAACTATTTTCTATAGTGTCGAGTAGGGATAGATATGGGTCCGTAAACTGCGCCATAGAACTATCATACTGGCCGTTCGAGTTAGGCCACCGGCTTTACAAGCTAAAGCAATAAACTAGGAAGAGGGAAGAACCCGACCCAATATAGCAGGTGTTTCCATTCACATCTAAGCAGGTAATGGGAAGGATTTGAGTTACAGCGGAGATATGTAGCAAGTTCGTCTTACGAATGTCCCAGGATGGTAGACGTAGGCGTCGCACGCGGCCAAAACACTAGGTATTAAATGGCATGATTCGTTAAAAAGCTAGATCTCTGGTACAGGGGCACGGCCCGTTTCCTCAACTCGAAACTTGGCAGCGACGAGTTGCTTTGCACGAGCATCAGCAATCCTACAAACACCCGCAAAGATGTAATTATCACAGAGTAAGTTTCTAACTGCACAGGAAAGAAAGCCGTGAAGAATGGTTTGGGGGTATCCTAGTAAGATGGTCCAAGAGGCCGCGACAACCTCCGAGACATACCACTCGTATACAACGAATCGAGATTTTACACCCTGGGGCACCGGTTAGCCTAGCACTCGGTTTTTTCAGACTAGCCAGAGTTAATGGAATAGCAAACTATGGCGTTTGAAGAGGCTCTGTGGAGGAATTCTGTTTGGAGTCGCGATAATTACAACATTTCGCTTCATGGTCCCGAAAAGCTCGACGCGCCATTGAACCGCGCTAGCGGCAACGGAAGGCCGCTCCCTACTCCGGAACCCGTGTCAAAATGGTCGACCGACAGTGATGGCGACGGTGATGGGAATCCGGACCGTTCTTCACGATTACCTCGTTTCTTACGCCCTGCAAAAAGGGACGCAAGAGAACAAGAGCGTGAACTACCGTCACATATGGCGCGGGCCTACGTGGGTGCCCAACGCCCTCGTAGATATTCGTCTCCGGAGGCCCGTAGAAATGGTGTCGACGAGGGGGGAGAACGGAGGCGACAACCAGATGCTGTCAACCTAGAAGATGTACCAGCACCGGAACTACCAAAAATGTCGTTATTGCGGGAGACTCTGTTCGTCGCAACGATTTGCGTGGCTCATTTATGCGCTCGTGAGTTAGATAGTCCTTGATAGTGTTCGTTCCGACACCCAAGCATCTGGAGATTAATTCGACAATAGAAGCGGGGATCGGCCAAACTTTGCCAATCATGAAAGGTGTAGGCTCTCGATTTCGAGTCGCGAACGCTAAGAACCTCAGCTCATCTATAGCGGCATATGCTATTGTCCTGAGTATGTTTATCCTGATTGCTGGCAGGCTAGGCAAGACATTTGGTCACAAACCTATATTCATGGTGGGCTTGGTATGGTGGGCTACATGGTCCCTGATTGTGGGCGCATCGTTCTATTCGACTCGATCGCTGTTCATCGTCAGTCGGGCTTTTCAAGGGTTGGGAGCTGCGTTAACTCTGCCAACCGGCCTCGCTTTGCTGAAGGCAACACACCCAACCGGTACTCGCAAGACCGTAATAATGAGTCTTCACGCTGCGATGTCGCCAACAGGCCTCATAGTAGGGGCGCTTGGCGCCGGCGTTCTCGACAAGCTAGCATGGTGGCCTTGGGTATACTGGGCATTTTCGATAACACTCGTCGCGCTTCGGGCTACAAGTCGCTTCGTCATCCCCTCGAGCCCTCCGGCAAGGGGCGCGCCATCAGGAGCGCGTGCGGCGACGTTGGAGCTCGATATTCCCGGAATGGTAACTGGCATTACTTCCCTTGGGCTCTTTGGCTTTGCCTGGGGTCAGGCTCATGTGGTAGGGTGGCAGCAGGGGTACAACTGGATCATGCTGACCGCGAGCGTCGTCCTTGCCGCGGCGTTTGTGATGATAGAGACCTGGTACGCCCCGAACCCTTTGATCCCATACGCGGCACTGTCATTGGAGGTATTCTTGACCCTCGTTGCAATAGGCAGCGGCTGGTCGTGTTTCGGCATCTGGATCTTCTACGGCTGGCAGTTCGTGGAACGTCTCAGGGCTGCATCTCCGTTGTTGGTGAGTCGCACGTCGTGGAATTGAATACTGTCCCGCTAACCAAGCCGACAATAGGCCACTGCCTATTTCACTCCTGTGTTACTTGTCGGTTGCTTCGCCGCCGTGACCACGCGATTGATTCTCTGTCGATTCGGGCCGCATGGCATATTTTGCGTCGCCCTGCTGGCTATGGTGCTGGGGAGTGTTTTAATTGCAACAATGCCGATAAGGCAGACTTACTGGCAGCAGCTGTTTATAAGCACGGTATTTATGGCGTGGGGCATGTATACGAGTATTCCCGTGGCTACACTCATAGTTTCGAGGGCGGTCAAGAAGAGACGCAGCGGCATAGCGGCCAGCCTGGTCTGGGTGGCTACGTACTACGGCACGGGACTGGGTCTCGCGGTGGCAGGGACAGTAGAACACGGCGCCGCGAGCGGCAAATCGACAGTACACAATAGGCTCAGGGGCTACAGGGCAGTTTACTGGACCAGTGTTGGTCTGGCGGGCTTTGGTTTGGTGCTTGGCCTGGCGCTGGCGTTCGCATCGAGGTCGGGGTCGAGGAGGGGCCCCGCACGAAGACGACATCTTCGTTGTCAGTGTCATAATTGTGACTGCCGTGGGTAGGGGATGGTTCCTGCTAGACCCTATCTGCTGTCCACCTGAGGCGGATTCAGAGAGAAGGGAAAGGGAAAGGGAAAGGGAGAGGGATTGCTACCTAGGTACATACTACAGTAGAAAGCAGAGCGCGATCGTGAACATGTGAAAGTGGTGGGTCTCAATATCTGCTGTGGCTGGGTTCCATACACTAAGAATTTACCTAAATAGGCCAGTGGATGGACGGCCCCGACATGTACCTGCACCTACTAATTACCTAATATCGCCTAACATGACGCCTGTTCCTCTCTCCGCCCCCAGAGAGCTGCGCCACATCGTTGCGTAACCATGAACGGGGATGCCCGCTGCGTTCTACGCTACAGCCTATGACGTGTATTTTGCCCCTCGTTTCAAGAAGTGATGCCTAGGAATAGGTACTACGGAGCCAGTCTAGATGGCAGCGAATTCCACAGCATGGAACGACAGGCTGGTGGCCATCATCGGTGGGGTCATTTGACTTCTTTGTAGGCCTCCAAGGAAAACCCCCTTGCATTTTATTAACTTTGTTCAGAATATACAAGTTTCTCCTAAGTGCTTCTTTTCTCCTGCCATCCTAGCTGATACCAACAACTATAACCAACGGCTCTTCGCAATCCCATCATCAACACAACATCCATCCCCATCATTCCATATCTCTGTAATTCATCTTTTCTCGCCTTTGGAACTTGTGTCTTTCGCCACCATGGCTTCCAACCTCACCGTCCACGTAAAGAAGATCGCTCCCGAGACAAAGGAGCAGCAAGTCAAAGAATTCTTCAGTTTCTGGTGAGTCTGACTGTAAATTCCAGGTCGTGCCGTGTCATCGGCCTAACCCACTCGCCCCAACAGCGGTAAGATCACCACCATAGAGGTCTCTCAGGCGTCCGACGGAACCCAGGATGCCACGGTGACCTTCGAGAAGGAGACGGCCGCCAAGACCGCTCAACTCCTCAACAACACAACGCTCGGGTCGTCGCAAATTGTCGTCACCCCCGCCGACGGCCAAGCTGATGATGGTACCCCGCACACCACCAACACCGAGCGCGACACCGACGAGATCACCCAGGAGGAAAAACCCCGCAGCCGCATCCTCGCCGAGTACCTCGCACACGGCTATGTCGTAGGCGACGCTGCTATTCAGCGTGCCATAGAACTTGACCATAAACAGTACGTATTTCTCCGGGTTTCCATGTTGGAGCGCCCTTGTCATCGAGGGAAGGGCCCCGTGCTCGTTACCACCGTATCATGGGCTTATGACGGGACGCCCGTTGTAGTAATTACACAGTTACTGATCCCCGAGTTCTACCAGTGGCATGACAACACGTTTCATGAATACCCTGAACCAACTCGATCAAAAATTCCATGCCACCGACCGTGCCAAGGCGGCCGACCAGTCGTACGGAATCACCAACCGAGCCACCAGTCTCTTCAGCGGCTTGACCTCGTACTTCGAGAAAGCCTCGAATACCCCCACCGGCAAGAAATTGGTCAAGTTCTACACTGATGGCCAACGCCAAGTCCAGGACATTCACGTCGAGGCCCAACGACTAATGGAGCTTAAGAAAGAGGAGCATGGCGGGAGCTCCTACAAGGCATCCGGCCTAGAGCGAGTTTTCGGCAAGGAGAAGGAGAAGCCCAGCGCTTCCAGCCCCGAACCCTGTGAGTTTATGTCCCAAGGTCAGATTTTGGGTCCCGTGGTCAATGAGAGAGGCGAGAATACCTGCAACTGTCGCAGTTTCGAAGAAAGATGCTTATGCGCACGAAACTGTGTCTGCGAAGGATGCCCACGTGCCGGTGAAAACACCGCGCAGATCGATCGGGATCGGGTCCTAGTAAATGCGGGCATCTGCTGCGGATGGTCGTTGCACGGTATCGGCCATTCATCGCCACGGGTTCAAGACTGACAACTTCACCACCCCCCACTTCATAAATATGGTTACTGATAGCTATTGCTTAGCATCCTCTAACGCTGCATCTGGGGCGCCGGCTCAACCGGCTGCTCCCGCGCCCACAGGAGATGCTAGCTACGCCAAGGTCGCCTCAGATGAGAAGGCATAATAAATGCATCGTACGGATGGTTGGCTTGAGGAGTTCATGAATGATTACGACCTGGTTGTATTTTATATTCACCGTGTTTGGTAATGGAAAGGAGTCGTTTATTTTTTTTCATGTACTTGATTGACGAACTAGTTTGGAATCGGTCCTCGCCCATTGATATGAACGTGATCATGGGCAGCTTCGAAATTAACACCAAAGTGACTATCCTTAAGCTACGGCTCATCCCGACGTGTCTGAATGATTGCATCTATGACCTTTTGAGTACTGACCATGTTTATAAATTTGTATAATTCCGTTCTTAGAATACGCAGGACAGATCAGTGCTGCTTATACGACTTGTAATAGCTAGATTTACGTCTCCGTGTTACGCACTGTAGCACAGGCCGCGCTTTAAACCACAGCTAAGCACCCATTAACGGCGCTGGGACACTGTTTATAGAATAAGAGGAGGCAAATGGTTATTCGGGAAGTAGTCATTGAGTCATTAACTAGCCCCGTAGCGCATATCCGGTATGCTAGTCGTTTTCGGGCCGTACATCACGGAACCTCGAGCTGAGTAGTGGTCATACAGTTCCCGCATCTCCAGCAGCGATCAACTCCCCTTTCTACATCTATTGTTTTGTGTAGCCTTTGGCGAACTTGTCTCCTAACGATGCGTCCATGGGGCCGGTGGGATTGGAGGTGAGATTCTGTTTACAAAGAATTAGTTATCAATGTAAATAAATACCTTCGACCTCGTCTACTTCTTCTCGTGACGCATCCTAACGGGGAGGATTGGGGTATTCATTCACTCACCTTGAGCTGGTCCTCGTTGGTCTGCTCCTTGTTGTCGGCATTATCCGTTCCCTGGCCGGAGGCGGGAGTCTCGTGGATTTGGGCACCGGTCTGGGTTTCGGGAGGGGGGGACTGGCGGCCCTCGTTCTTCGATGCAGAAGACATGATGAAACGTGTTTAATTGGGGTTTGGTTGTGGTTGAGTTGAGTTGTGCAGTTGGTCTGATGCGGTATAGATGTGTTTACAGATTGGAAGGCTTTGAATCAGGCAGTTGGAATTGGATGTTGAGACCTAGTCGCTAAATACTCCTCGCGGAGACTTGAGACACGAGATACGTCATACTCTACTAACATTCTCAATTAATAGCCGTCCTTCAATGGGCCAAACATTCCTATCATACATTGCCCTCATAGCTGATGCGGTCATATCCACGTTATGTCGTCATACGTTGCAAACCTCTAGCTCTGCGCTTTCATCAGGCAACCTAGGTACCTACCTACCCACCTGCAGGGCCTGCAGGACGCGGGCGGTTTTGGTGGGGTTGCGTGGGGAGCTTGCTGGGCTGGCTGCACTCGGGACCCGCCCAAGCTGTAAGCCACACTACACCAGCCACAGCGCCAAGCCATGGGCAGACCATGGGCCGAGACGCGCGCTAGTGCGGGACTTCCCCGCACAGCCGGCCGGCAGCTTCCAGGCTGAAGTACTACCTACCACTACCAGCCCGCAAGGTTAGACCCAGTCTGCTGCATAAAGTGGTTTATGACCCCACGTAAGCTCAAACGACGATGCAGCACTGCAGCATGTAAGAAAGTTCCAAGTTGTGACCAGCCGACGCGACCACGTACGTGTTCTAAACCTAACCGGTAGGCACGTCCAGTCCGACACGCCCAGAGACAGCAGCAACGCAACGCAAAGCACAGCACAGCAAAGGCAGCAGCAGCAGCAGCAGCAGCCGCTTTCACTCTCCTGCCTCCCCCGCCTCTCCTGCCTCTCCTGCCTCCTTTCACCCTCACTTCGCGTGTTTTATGCCCATCGAACGATCGCCACTGCCACCAGCTGGCCCGCCATGTCCTCTCCCTGAGTCAGGCACACCTTGCACGCACACGTAGACTGGGTACCTTATCTCCAAATTATAACGGCCTAAGGTTTTCACATCCAGTGCACGACTGAGCTCTATGCGAAGCAGATCCTGAAATACCCAGCTGTCTGCCCTTCCATTCTTCCCATCTCTCCCATTCCCCCATTCCTCCCATTCTTCACGTGGTCCCCTCTCCTTCGACACGCTTGCACGTAACAACATCCCGAGACACCACAGCCACGACCACAGGCACCAAACACCAAACACCCCACCGCATGTTGCGTGTCGTATATCACCATCACCATGCCTGACCTCAACTCTATCCCGTCAAACCCGCACGGCCGCCCCGTTGCCGTAAACCGTCGACGCAGCTTGTCCACCACGAACGCCCTACTCCACGGGGCAACACCGCAGCCCCTGCTGCCGCCAATATCACCGCAGCTGTTGGCGTCAACAGGATCATCGCAGCTCCCCGTGTCAGCTGTATCGTCGCCGTTTGCCTTGCCCGACTTCACACCGTCGGCATCGTCTTGCGTCAATATACTGCCCTCCAACCAGCCGGCCTTCCAAGAAAGGTCGAGTCCCTGGCTCCCTTCCCCTTCCTTCGCACCCGCCACCCGCATGCCTCCCCCCGTCGTCGCCGGTCCCCCGGTCATCCCCGGCCCCCCGCCCGCCCGCGGTCAGGACAACACCGGCGTTGGAGCCGGTCCTGGTCCTCTCCGCCATCCACGTCCCCTGACCGCTGCTGAGCTGCACTCGCAGTTGGAACAAGAGCAAGAGCTGATTGTAAGCCTCCTGTCCATCCATCTCACCTCCCTTGTGTCTTCTGTGCCTAACGCCTAGCTTTAGGTCAATCGCCTATCTCGAGACTTGACGTTGCTCCGAAGGGCCCAGAACTCCTCTGCGCTATCGAATGCTTCGTCCACAAGCGCCTCCACCTCTGCTGCTGTCGACCCGCTGTACTCGTCATCCTTCACCGATTCCCATCTGCTGTCCGGACCAGGCTTTCCAGTGCCAACGAGTCGTCGACATCACCGAACAAGCTCCAGTGCCAGCTCACGCAGCTTGAGCCTGCTGAATCACCAAGGTTCATCCATATCTACTGCCACGGTCTCGGGATCACATTCTGGAAGTGCCGCCATCCTGGAGGCCGCCCGAAATCCTCGCGGTGCCGCCGGTATGAGTCGGCAGAACAGTACAACTTCGCATAGGAGCTCAAGTCGCAACCGTTCTCCACAGTCTCACATGGGCAGCTCCGGCCCTCTACCTTCCTCGCACTCGCAGCCACACGGGTTCCCGGACCCCGCGCCGGGATACTTTAACCGCGATCGGGCCTCGTCGAACGCTAGTATTGCGGCTACTCCTGGATCGGACCTGTCACCCGGCCTGCTGCCGGCTACCCTGCGGTACGAGGAGACGATTCACTATCGAAATGAGTTGGAAGTGGCGAAGCGTGAGAATGAGGCGTTGAAGAAGCGTGTCAAGGCCCTCGAAAAGAAGCTTAGGGAACGCAAGGAGACCGATTCTGAATCTAGTCGACCAAGAACCGAGAGTGCCACCGAGAGTGTCGGCGGCACAACCGGCGCCAGAGGTGTAGTAGGCGGTGATGCTAGAATTTCCATTTATCTCACAGACGAGCACAGAAGTACGGATCCTGCAAGTATGGCAGTGGGCGTGGTTAATACGGAGCTGAGAGTGGGTGAGAGTGCTGCGAGTGCCGGAACCGAGAGCAGCCCTCCAAACCCCCCTACGACATCATATCTTCCCTGATGGCTAGACGCGTATGGTTTCGACTCTAACTCAAAATTATAGCGCAAATCGCGAGAAACAGCAAACGTAAATCTCAAAGACTTGGTGTCTATCTTTAAGTCTTGCCAGAAGTTCCCTTAAGATTCCGTAGATAGGCTGTTAGGCTGTATCATAGACAACCGGAGGAATATGGAGTCACTTTAAACCAATGAATCAATCAATTATTCATACAGTTGGTGTTCGTACCGTTTTGCCCCGCCAATCACGCAATTCTGTTTGGTTTACTCGCTCGGTAGCTGAATTGTTGGAGGTTATTTAGATCTGGCTTGACGTGAGAGAATATATAGATGAATCACCAACCGGCGGGCAGGGATAGACCCAGGTTTTCTACCAGAAGTGGCAGAATTGAGTCCGTTACTCGATGATGTGCTCTTCCCGCCTCCTCTTTATTGTCTATCGAGATAAGTGTTCAATGAGACGTGTGATATGGGGTAAGACCCAGTTATCTATCAGGACGACTTCGCTGCGGTGCGCGGTACTTTAACCCTCATGCGTCCGGCTAAATCAAGCCCAACAATTGACAGCACCTCAGATTTATGTACCTATCTGATCTGATCTGGCTGGATCTTGATTGTGGAAACCTACACTGCGTCTACCTTGATAGAGCCAGTAACAGAAGTTATCCACGGCCCTCATGGACGCTGAGAAGAAGCCTCGAGTGGCGACACGCTTCGTGCGTGCTCTTGCTTGGACACCGCTTTGGCTCAGGTGGGATGCGGATGCGGACGCGAATCATGAGCTTACTTGGGGCCTTGCTGCCATTTTTGGCGTGGTGTGTGTTTTTTGCTTTTAAAGCTTTGCTCGTTTCGTGTCTGTTTTATGACTTAGTTTGTTAACCTTGGTATTTGGAGAGCTTGAGATGGGAGACGAAAAGTTCCGCGACTGGCTGGCTTGGCTTGCCTTGGCTTTCTAGCGTCCGGCCTATTTTTTATTTTTATTTTTATTTTTTTGGTACTCGAAAGGATACTTATTACCTGAGCTGATGATTAAATTGTTGTACAGGCGGGCGCTTTCAGCGTCGCGAACCTCTACTACACGAACCCGATACTAAATATCCTCGCGGATGAGTTCGGCGTATCAAACGAGCGCGCCGCGCTGATCCCCTCGGTGACGCAGGCTGGATATGCGGGCGGCCTGTTGTTCATAATCCCGCTGGGCGATATTCTTCGACGTCGATATCTCGTGCTCGGACTCGTCTTCTTGGCCGCCGTTGCCGTAAGCTCAACTAACTTACCTCCCCCCCTCAGCAATTCGAGTCCCTAATCTGATACTATCACAGTGGCTAGGCTGCACCCTAACGACCTCCTTCTCCTCCTTCCTGGCGCTTTCGTTCCTCGTGGGGCTTCTTACCGTGACGCCACAACTCATGTTCCCCCTGACGGTACAATACGCACCGCCGCGACACAAGGCGACCATGACCTCGCTCGTCATGTCAGGCGTCGTGCTGGGGATCCTGATCGCGCGGCTCCTGTCGGGGATCGTGACGCAGTACGTCGCCTGGCGGACCGTGTACTGGCTTTCCCTGGGTTTACAGGCCCTCATCTTCGCGCTGCTCTTCCTCTGTCTGCGAGACTACCCCATCGCCCGCCCGGGGACGACCTACCCGGCCATCCTGTACCGGATCGTACAACTCCCCTTCCGCAAGCCCGCGCTCGCGCAGAGCTCGCTGATCGCGTTCATGGTGATGGGGACGTTTACGAGCTTCTGGACGACGCTGACCTTCCAGCTCGCCGACGTGTTCCGCCTCGCGCCGCTGCAAGTCGGGCTGTTCGCGCTCGCGGGCATCTCCCCCGTGCTGCTCAACACGGCCGTGTCCCGCCTCGTGACGGCGCGCATGCACACGCACGCCGCGGTGACGATCGGGATACTGGGAACGTTAGCAGCCGTCCTCGTCGGGACCTTCGTGGGCACCTTCTCCCTCGCGGGTCCGATAGTGTGGGCGCTGCTGGGCGATCTGGGTGTGAACACCACGATTGTGGCGAATCGCATGGCGATCGCGCACGTCGACCCGACGGCGCACAATGCGGTGAATTCCGTGTATATGATCTTCACGTTTGCGGGGCAGCTCTTTGGCACGGCGGTGGGGAATGCGCTTTATGCCAGGGGAGGCTGGACCTGGTCTGGCGCGCTGAATATTGCGCAGCTGGGTGCCGCGTTGGCGGTGTTGGTTGTGAGAGGTCCGCATGAGAAGGGCTGGGTTGGTTGGGGTGGGGGCTGGGATCTGGGGACACCGGAGGGCATGGAGGTTGCGGCGGACTCGGACGGGAGTCACTTGAGGCGAGATCAGGAGAAGGGGGAGGCGCCTGTTGAGATACGCTAGGTAAGTATATATGTCACGGTATATAGAAGAACCTCCTGAGGTGGAATTGATCGGTATTCTACATAGATATGGGTAGGTATACAAACAATCAACATTAGAGGATATCACAAGCTATCTAGGTATCTATGTGCTCTCCCTCAAACTAAGCCTCCCTCTCCGCAAGACCCCGATACACCGCGCGCTCCAACTCGTCATACATCCTCACAACCACGGGATTCCCATGGGGTTCGACCTGCGTGAATACCGCGCCCGCAACACCAGCCGTGCGATCGATCCACCAGCGTCCATTCGTAGCCCCGCTCCACATGAGGCTTCCGGCCCTTCTCCTGCCGGGGACATCCCGCGTATTCAAGAGCCCACCAAGGCCGTGATCGAGCGGGGAACCAGCCGGGATCTCGGGCGCGAAGCCGCCGTCGCGCGCATACGCCGCGATGGCCATGAGGATCCCGCGCTGTGCGTCGTTCAGCTGCGGTGCGAAGAGGAGGTCCGCGGTCTCGGGCTGCAAGACCTCGTTTGATAGTATACCCTGCAATAGACGCGCGTAGTCCGCCGGTGTGGAGAATAGGCCCGACCCCCCTGCTTCGATCTTGCCCTGCGTCTCCGCGAAGGGCGAGGGGCCAGGTTTGAGCACGGCTTCTTCGCAGATGGCGAACGCGAGCCGACGGCCTACTGCGGAGTTGGGGATGGCGTCTATTTGAAACCCCGTCGATTCCATCCCTAAAGGTCCGAAGACGTTGTCGCGCATATAGGAGGATAGGGACGACCCCGTGAGCTTGGTGAGAAGCTGCCCTGCCCAGTCGTACGCCGTGCCGTAGTACCACCCCTCCCCCGGGGCGAACTTCAGGGGTGTTCTTATCCCGTCGAGCGTGTAGCTCATGTAGTTTATGCCCCGGCCCGTGACCTGAGACCACCGGATTAGGTCCGGGTCTGCCATGTCGACGCCTATACCCAGCGTGTGGGAGAGAAGGTGGCTTGAATTTGTTAGTTAGTTGCGGCTGTCTTTAATCTCTGCATTCATCATCTCCCGCTCTTATTAGGAGACGATAATCAGGATATGCGGTAGAGGTAGGTATATGAGAAAGCCAGCAGATAATTACATACCGTAACGTAATCGCCCGCCTATGTGCTTCCAGAATCGGTTCCCCATCGTCGCCGAAGCCGCGCAGGACGGGCAAGGCCGCGAGCTCCGGCAGCGCGCCGCTCACGTCGTCGTCGAGGGCGACGATGCCCCGCTCCACGAGCTGCAGCAGGCTCACGGCCGTCGCGAGCTTCGTCATGGACGCCAGCCACGAGATCGAGTCTGGCCCGTACGCCGGCGACGACGGGTCGAAGCCTAGACGGCCGGCGGTGCCGGTGTATAGAACTCCTGGTTTTTAGAGAGGGAAATTGTCAGTCTCGGTGCTCCGGGAGTTTGGGTCTGGGTACAGTAGATGTGAAAACTCACCGGCTTTGTCGACGACTATGAAACCTGCCGCTAGCAGCTTGTCTTTGACTTCTGACTCGGACGGCGTGACGACGTGGGCTTGCAGGATTTCGTCAAGTTGCTTGTCCATGGTGTTTGGGGTGTGGGTTGTGTGATTTGGAACTTTCGGGTTGTCGTCACAAGTATCCCACTTGTGGCTCGTCAAGCCTAGGGAGGCTTTAGACTGTAACTTGGATAGTATAAAGGTTTGATTTTTAAATATCTTATATTCTAGACCCTCCTTATCGACATCATCGACGTCTACCCTATCTTCCACCAATATGCAAAGTTGGCAGCGATGTCTTAAATATAAGGCGTTTCGCATTCATCGTATTGAACCATTTGCACCGCATACCGCCAAGCCAATCGAGCGAGTCAGAACTTCTTCTTCCCCACAATGATCTCATGGGATCAACGACAAGGTTGACAACGAAAGCCAATGGCAAGTTGCCGTCGCTGCTTGGCAGCTGCAGGTAGTCCCTCGCTCTTGAAGCTCTTGCTGATCCGGGGTTGTTTATTTGCCGTTCTGGGTATAGGGCTCGATGAATCATCTTCAATCATGCAGTTCTGGAAAGACCAGTTCTTCAAACGGGGGTGCACCCATCTTCACCTACACTGGACTCCTGGACTGGGTTGATTTGAATTGGGTCCTTAAGCTATACTGCTTGAGATTAATTTCGAAGGTGTGATATTGAGACTAGCAATGGTTACTCCTATCCTCGGAGCCGATCAGGTATTCGCTTGTTCCGCCCTGTGCCATTGGCTCAAAACGAGTGAAGTTAAATCTCTGCTTGCAAAGGCACCTGACCCCTAAACTCAGCACACGCCGTGCTACTTTGTGGTTCTAACATACAGTACTTTCTTTACCCGCTACATATTTACACTATGGGATAATTCAAATCGAATTCTCTCCCGCTTTCTTTTTAGATAAAGTCGCTTCACGTCTTTTTAGTATTGTTTTTCTGCATTCGATATATCCCTAATCCGTAGTTGATGGAAGCACACAGTTCTTTAGACGAGATGACTAGAGAGTCATCAATACCCTTTCTGGGTGTCTCTACTCCCATGCCCTCGCAAATGAAGTCGTTCAACGAGAGATGCAAATCAACGGAAGGGATGGGAGACCCTTTATTATCTCGAAAGACCTATGAATCCGTTAAGATGTTTACTTTTCGTAATTCCCAAGGGGAGGGAGTTGGGGTGTGTTTTTGTATCAGCATACCTGTTCTGGCACAGCCAACTGGGCCTTGTTCCTATTGCCCCTTCCGGGAATGGCTCGCCATACTGCGAAGGTCGCCTCGGCCGTCTCATTCTCTTGGTCATCTGAGTAGTTTCGCTTCTGGTTTCTCATCTCGGCGAGAAAAATATCGTGAAGATTGAATCCGACAACGGTTCTGACATCGCTATTTGCGGAACAGATGTATCTTCTCGCCTTCTCATAAAGCACCCTTTTTGGTTGCGTCCACACCATCTCGAAGACTATTGTGGCGCCACGACACTGCCACGGGCATTCCAGTGAATGACAGAAGGACATATCGGGTGCCAGAACGCCAGCTTCCCCTAGAGCTTGGAACATCCTAATACCCCATCTCCCCAACGATCTGATCTCTTTCGCGGCCGCAACGATATCCCGTCTATCTCGACCTTTTAGGTTGCTGGGCCTGTCCTGCCATGCCCACACTGCTTTGTTCACAGGGGATTTGAAAATCTCGCAGACAGTCGCAGGTCTCCGAATCTCGAAGAGCTTGCGGGATCGCGTGTAGTTATAACTGACACGGTTAGCGGGGCAGTTACCAACAGGTTTTCTCCTTAGTTTACAGACTGGAGTTTGTCTTCGAAGTAACCGCGAAGCTCGTCGTGGTTATCCTTGATACGCTGGAGAAGGCTTTTGTATTCTGCAGCCGACAGCGTGCGCTTGGCCGGATGATAATTAGGTATATCCCGGCTTCCATCTTTTTAATGACATCGATGGCTTTCTGGACCCGGGCTTCTGAAGCCCGGGAAGTAACGCGTTTTGCCATATTTGAGGTTCCGCTGGAAGATCTCAAGCTTGGTCAGCCGCTCCGAGGCGGTATTTGTCCAGCTAGCGAATGGATTCTGTTGTTTGTGTGCCAGTAACCTCAAATAGACTTCTCTTCATAGACTAGGCCCTTCAGAGATGGGGAATTTAGAACGGCACTCCTCTCGGTCGGCTGAGGAAGGAGACTTTGATGTGACAGGTGGCGGGAAGGCGGGAACTGGTACACTTCTGTGGGCGTTTTTTTCTGTGAGATCCGCCTCATTTTCTTCAAAGAGACTCCGGTGAATTGGGAAGCCAGAATGGCAACCACCACACCTATATAGGCACCTATAACACTGAAAGTACCTACCTAGGTAGGGTAGGTAATTGTAAACAAAACAAATTAGTTCATAATAGGAGCCTGAAGCAAGGGGTGTGTGGAGCAAGTCCACTCATCCTTATCCATGACAGCTGCAAAGCCCCTTCCTTATTGGACAAGATGTCTCATTCATCCATTTCCACCATTTTAATAGCCCTTGCGTGCAAACGCCTAGGGACCAGTAAAGCGGGCATGAGGTCCATAGTACCAGGCTACCGGAGCTGTACCTAGGTAGTAAGGGAGAAATTCCTGTTGGATTTAGCAGCGCACTACGCGCTTCTCCCGCACTATTAAAAAGATCGCTCAATTGATTATATAAGCTAAGTAGCGTAGTATAATAGCTAAAATAGGTAGCTTATAAGCTTTATATAAAACTTTTTATACAATAAAAGCTTTATAAAAACATAATAACGCAAGCAATATATAAAACAAGGATACGCTTTATTATATATTATAAATTTAACCGAGTTTATAACAAAACTTAAATAAAATTGTTATTATATAAAAATTAACTACTACTATATTAAACTATTTTAAAAACTTTTTATTATAAAAGTAAAATTTTATTACTAAAGCTTATAGTAAAAACCTATAAAAATATATTAAGTTTAAAAATAAACAAGTTTTTTAGCTTATATAGCTAAGTACGCTAATAATAAACAATTATTTTATATTAGCAAACGTTAAACCTTTCGAAGCTATATTTATAAATTTTACTGCTATTAAAAAAAGCTAGTATATTATTATTAAATAGTTTTATAATATAGCTTTAAAACAATATGTTATTTACTAATTTAAAATTACCGAGCTTATTAAATAAATATATAAAACTATTTATTTTAACTATTAATTAATATATATAAATATTAATAAAACAATCGATTAATAATATAATAAACTAAAAAAGCTTAACAACTTAATATAATAAATACTTAAGTTTAAATATAAAAATAAATATAAAGCGTTTATAAACGTTATAGTTAAAAAACTAATAAAAAACCTACAATATTAAATAAATAAATAGCGAAATAAAATTATTAAAATATACGTAAATACTATTAATAATATTAAATTATTTAAGCTTATTATTAACTTAAAAAAAGTTTTACGAAATATTTTTTTTTTTAAACTATTGTGTTTAAAAGTAAATATATTAACGTTATTATAAATAATATATTAAGTTATTTTATTATTATAAACAAACTACGCTAAAAAGCTATTATATTAAACGTTATATATTATATTAGCAAGCTTATAAAAAAAAGAACATTTACTACTTTTAAATCTTTAGAAAATATAAATAAACATTTTAATAATGTTAAAAAAAATTTACTATATTTATTTTAATAAAAAAAATAAGCTTATAACCGCAAGCTTGCTAATTATTGTAGTTATTAACTCCGAAATTAAAAAAAAAGCTTATAAAATATTTTTATAAAACGCTTTTAAACTAATATATAAACTAAATTAAAACTAAAGAATTTAAACGTAGTAAATTATATAATATATTATAGCTAGTATTTAATTATAAGTTGCTAGTTTATATTTTTAAAGTTTTTTTTAAAGGGCTAAAAATATAATAAAACTAACAAACAAATAATTAAACTTTAAATAGCTATAAAAAAAAGCGTTATATAAACAATAAAAAAAATATATAAATAAAAGCAAAATAAACAAATAAAGTTTAATATTATATAAAATAACTAACAAAAAAATTAACTACGAAAACTTTTTATAGCTTAAATAAAAAGCTTTTTTATAATTAATAAAAAGCTTGTTAAAATATATATATTAAAAAATTACGCTATTATAAACTTAAGCTTAAATATATATATATTTAATTAAACAAATAAGTTTTTAAATTTAAAGCTAGCTAACTTTATAAATATAATAGTTGTTAAAAATAGCACAATTTTAATACTAAGCTATAAAAAAATTAATATTAAAATATATAAGCTATATAGCTTTATTATATACAAACTATATAACGTTGTTTTATATTTTAATATAGCTATTAATTTAATATTTTTATAAATATTAAACCGTATAAAAATATATTAAAAAAACAAACTTAATTTTGATTTTTTAAAGTACTATTAAAAAAAGCTTTTATGTTTGCTAACTTATATATATAGCTAATATATTATAAAATATTTTTTAATATATTTAAAAAAAAAGTTTTTTTATATATAAAAAAATTTATTAAATTTTTATATAAAGTAATTAAAATTGTATATAAATATATATAAATAATACTAAAAGCTTAGCTATATTAGTTTAAAATTATTTAAACAAATTTTTTTTTACGCTAAAAAAATAACGATTATTTTATGCTTAAATAATAAAATTTATATAAATAGCTATATAGCTTATAACAAATCGAAAGTATATTATAAAATAGTTTAAAAAGCTCGTTTTAAAGTTATAAAAGTAAAATTTTGCTTAATAATTAATTTTTATAAATTTAATAACTTTAATATAAAAAACAAACGTTTATAAAAAGTTATATTAATAATTAATTATTATTTAAGCTATATTTAAAACTATTATTTAAATAATAAACGTACTAATATAATTTAAGCAGCTTTTAAAAACTATATTTATTATTTTTATTTATACTATAAAACTACTATTAAAATAATCGAATATAACAATAAGTTTGCTAGTAGTAATAAAAAAACTATTTAATTAGCTATAGCTATTAAATAAGTTTATAAAATATATTTCGAAGTTTTACTGCTATATATTTAAAACATAAATAAAACTATTAAATAAATAAATAATATTATTAAAACTTAAGCGAATATTATATAAAATATATATAAACTTTTTATTTTTTTATAGCTAAAAATTATAAAAATAGTAATATATTTATAGAACTATATATTTTGTTAAATTAACTACTAGCAAACTTTTTATAAAAAATTTTATATATATTTTAATAAACTATAAAAATTAATTTCGGTAAATAAAACTTCGTATATAAAACATTTAGTAGCTTTTAAATATTTAACTTTTACTATAACTATTACTACTAAAAAAAAAAAAATAAACGCTAAAAGCTTAATTTAAAAGTTTAAATAAGCTATTTAATAAGCTATTAG